>VYZR01030141.1:0-29444 GCA_013400675.1 Oxylabes madagascariensis
AACCTCGTTTTTCACAGCCCTGCTGAAGGAGCTGCCCTGAGCTGGCTGAGGTGGCCACGGGGCTGCACTGCCCCAGCAGGGCTGGGCATTCCCTCCAGTGGGGACAAATCCGTACCAAGTGAAAGTTTCTAAGTGTGCCACTCTTGCTTTTGCTCAACAACACATAAATAAAATCAACCTGGTGTGTTCAGCTCAGAAATGGGTTGTAGGGAGGGTTTGGGTAGCCAGGCAGTGCCCATTGCTGCGGAGAGCTGCAGTGTGAAGTCAGATACCAACTCTGAGAGATGCTCCCCTAGTGCTGCTCCCAGCTCCAAGGAGACAGAAATTCAAGTGTTTGCTGTTCCTGCTGCTCACCTTTCCAAACCCTGAAGTTCTTTTATCCGTGTGTGTGACCATTGCAATGCTGCCTGACATGTTTTTAGAGCATGTGTCTTTCTGCTGCTGGTGGTTCTTGTTCCCATTCTTCCTCAGTTGCATTAGAAAGAAACTCCACTTTATTTATTTATTAATTTTTTCATTCAATTTAAAGTGAAACCACATATAAGGGGCTGGATATTTTGTGAAAAAATACCCAATATGTTTACTGATTGGAATTTTACTGAAGTGGATAAAAAGTATATTTAATTTACTCACAGAATGATTTGATTATACTCTGACCTAGGTGTGTATTATCTTTGGAGGCTCAAAATATGAACAACAATTCTATTTTCAGGAGTATTTGTATCAGAGAGTACATATTGCCATTTACACATGGAAATGAAAAATGCATGTAGGGAGATTCTGTTAGGTAAAACGTGGCTGAGCTTACTGTACCTACTAAAATTCAGTGAATAATTCAGTAAAATGTTACATGTCACATCTGCTCATTAATAAGAAAGAATGGCATGGTATAGAGTGTTACCCTATTGGAATTCCCAAATATGTGCTTGTAAAATATATTCTGAATGCCCCCCTTTTGGTTATGCATTTTATGATAATTTTTCTTTCGCAAAAATGCTGCAAATTTTCAGTTGAAGGATACACAAAAAGCAAATTACAGTGGTGTGTTCCTATTGAAACAGAAACCTGTGCTGGGGAAAATTTACAGTTATAGCTTCGTAATGTCTATTTTACTAGGTAAATTTGCAATGAAAGCAGGGATTTTTGGTTTCAAATGCATTGCAAACTGTCTGAATGTATTACTGTCCATGGAATGTTTAATAAATAATAAAATCACACTTGTGAATCAATAACCAGGTTTTGCTGTCTGGCTTTGTACTTCAACAAAAATGCACTTCTGACCCGATGGTGTGTGCAGTGACAGCCCAAGCAGTGCATTAGCAATTGTAGTTCTTGTTGAATCTTTGAGCCTTCCCTGAGCGCACAAGCGGGAGCTGCCCTGAGTCCCGCATTCCCAATAAGAATGTGTTTTTCTTTCCCCAGGAAACTCCACAGAAGCCCCATGCGAGTGGTGCCTATTGTTTCCATGAGCAGAGCCTCCTCTCAGTAAGTGCCTGATTCTTGTGTTGCCTGTTGATTTTCCGAGATCTTGCCTGTGCTGTCACAATCCGTGCAGAAGTCCTTTGGACTCTCCAGCTTGCTGCATCACCAGTCTAACAGAGCACAAGGGAAGGGTCTGATGGCTTTTAGTCTTCAGTGAGCTGTGACATGCTTAGAAAATAATCTTACCTGTTTCTGGCTGTAGGTTAAAATGATTTTCTCTTGTGTTTCCCTTGTACGTGTTTGAGTTGTGTCACTGTCGTGTTTGTGTCACCTTTGGCTGATTACTTCATGTACAGATTACTCACAGACACTTTTTTTNTCCGTGCAGAAGTCCTTTGGACTCTCCAGCTTGCTGCATCACCAGTCTAACAGAGCACAAGGGAAGGGTCTGATGGCTTTTAGTCTTCAGTGAGCTGTGACATGCTTAGAAAATAATCTTACCTGTTTCTGGCTGTAGGTTAAAATGATTTTCTCTTGTGTTTCCCTTGTACGTGTTTGAGTTGTGTCACTGTCGTGTTTGTGTCACCTTTGGCTGATTACTTCATGTACAGATTACTCACAGACACTTTTTTTCCCTCAGAACAGCTATGGACAATTAATTCATCATGCTTTCCTTTAGAAAATGCTCTCTATAAAGTCAGAATAGGGAATATCATGGATTAAGCTCCAAAATTTATAGGACATGTGAAAAAAGTATTTGTGCTGATTAATTTTTTGCTTTTTCTGTTTCTGAGAAAAGGCTTTCAAATGCAAAACACTTGTTGCTCATTCATACTTGGAATTTATTCTTTAGTAAAGTTTTTCTTTGTAGCACATACTTAAACCAATAATGATTAAGCACTTTTTATTCAGGATATAATTTTCTATACTTATAGTAAGCACAGAAGTATCAGGCAAAGCTGTTTAATTTGTGGTAGATATGTCTTTTATACTTCTTAAACAGTTTTTAATTATCTTCTGCTTAAAATAAACTCTAATTCTTGGATATTTTGTATTAGGCAATGAGCATGGTTTTTTCTGTATTAGGCTGAGTATATTTTTACTTTATATACATTTGTACATTTATAATTACACTCTTCTTTGTTCTGTGTTGCACATGGGTATTGACAGAATAATAGACTACGTTCACTTTTTTGTTCCCCTGTATTAATGTGAAACACAAAGTTTCATGTCACTGGAAAAATTAGACACACAGTCCTTGCTAGAAAATAGAAGAGTTTTGCATTTATTCTCCTGCACTGAATACAATCTTCCTCTTAATGTCTTTGAAATAAGATTTCATTATTTCAAAAAGACTGCCTGGCTTACTGGATGAAAAAAAAAGCCTGTTCATCTTGAGGATAGATTTAAATCAATTCTGTAATGCTCAGCATGCTTGTTGCTTTTAGCTTTTCCTCTGTCACGAACAGTATTTTCTAGCACAGAATAACCTTACAGCCCTTAGCAGAATTTGATGCAATTGACAGCTTTTGTTAGAAAAATTCTGGTAAAAATTGCACGGAGGAGGTTGGGGTTTCCAACCCAGGGGAGACAGCGGTCCCTGAGATAATCACAGCATGTTTTGAGGAAGCTAGCATTAATTTGGCTGTGAACACAATGCCTCAGTAGCTATAAATGTAGTTCCCAGGAAAAGATATTCAATTTCCCTCAACAAGCTGAAGCAGAGGTTTGGGGACCTACAGCAGGAAAGAAGAAAACGCTCATTTGGACCCCAAGGTTTAACGCTCCCCAACCTCCTCGCGCACCGTTTGCTGGTTATTTTCCCGGGTGCCCATCTCCCAGCAGCAGCAGCANTTTATAGTGCCTCCCCTACACACCTCCCTGGCCTGGAACTGCAGTCCTTTGGCAAACAAGACATTTCCCTTGGCTATTGCACCGGAGTTCTCTGAAAAAAGAAAAAAAAATCAGAAGTATTGCAGTGTTTGGCAGAAAGTTTATACAATTCTTGCCCATTCTGTTCTTTTTTCTTACTCTTCAGGTTGTGCATACAACAACAGCTGTTCCATAATTTGATAAACATACTGTAATTAAGTGATCTTGCTTTATTAGTAGCACCTTTCCTTGACTAGGAGATTTTAAAGTAACAGAGAAAGGATGAGCTAGAGGTGCTGCTTCATATTAATTTGACAGCTTCATTCTTTGGAAGGTGTGCTGTGGATATCCATGTTTTAAACCCTGCTGGATGTAAAGATATTTATGCTAAAAGGCTTTTGCTCCCCAGTCTTACCTTCACTCCTCCTGCAGTCTGGCAGTGACATAGAGGCACTTGCAGGAAGGGCCTATAAAGTCAGTGAAAGAAAGGCATTTAAACCCCTTTTCTCTAATTGTAGAGTAAGCTGTGTTTTTCTTGGAATTGTAAACATGCAGAACAAAATAATGGAGAAATAACTGGTATTGCTTTGAAAATATTGTAGGGCATTATGACTCCTTTTTTTCCTCTCATTAGACACATCTTTAAAAACTGTTAAAACAATAAATCTATTTTCCAAAACATCACAGCATGCCATGGCATCTGAAGAGTTTAGTGTGATCTAGGGATTTCTACCTGAGAGGCATGGAAAAAAAAATAATTGTGAAACAGAGCTATTATAAAGTACCACGATTCTCTTAGAAATAAACCAACATTATAACTTTATTCTAATAAATAGAGAAGAAAAAGATTTAATGATGGTATTCTTATTTATTCATCTCTATTCTGATGCAGTCTGAATGAGAGTATTAGCCTAGAGAGCTGAATATTTTTTAAATTGCAGCACTTTGAATTACTGATATGTGCAAATTACAATAAAAAAGGGATGAAGAATGGTAGTTAGACAACGTAAATGATGCAGTAAGTTCTGCTCCATTACTTTATCTGAGCTAGGATGGAGAACTGTTTAGATGTTAGGATCTGCTCCACTGTCATAATATTCATTGCTGTTTTGCAGTATCTTCAAATACCTTCAACAGTTATTGTAGGAATTCATTAAGGACCAGGAGCAGCGAGGCATTTACCCACTCCTAATGATGAACAGCAGAATATTCTCATGGATGTTTTTGCTTCAGAAAAAGTTTAACTAGGGTAGCTGAGCTTGACCTGTGTTGGATTTATTTATTTTTTTTCCTAGTGCTGCTGTGAGGTAATTCAATGTTAGGTGGCTGATTTGTAATATTGCTTTTCCATTAATTAGATATGTTTCACTAGATATGTGCTTTCCTGTTTAGGGAGCTAAATATACTACTTTTGTTTAATTTGGTGGGCTTGGGGTTTTTTAAGCCTGCGTGTTCCAAGGTTTCATTTCCCACAGGGGAAGAAAATGTAGTGGGTTTTTTTCTTGCCGTCATTAATGTGACATTTGCGTGAGTAAAATCACCAATATCTTGGACAAAGGAGCAGTGGGAGCAGGTTTATAGGGGCCCCTGTTAAACCATTGCTATAATTTGTCATTACCTGAATGGTAAAAGGGCTACAAAGCAGAGTATCGGTGGTCTGCTTGTGATTTACAGCTGGTTCTGCTGCTCAGTTCACTGAAACCATGGTCCTCCTGCAGAAATAAAGGAAGACACTGTCTCTATTTAGATTGTGCTTTATCACTGCTGCTGCTGATTTCTGTATTTATTTGAGCAGCTGAAGTTACTCTCTCCAAGCAGATTCAGGAACATAAGGCTCACTGGAATTGAATAGGACATCTTGAAAACAAGAGGCAGACTCCAAACAGGAGTGGTTTTTTTTAAAATATCACTGTAGATGATTGCAAATTATAGCTCTGTGACTAAAATTAGCATTGTAGTTTTCCCTTGGTTGTATACACGTGTACACGTAAAGAAATATTGTAACAATTCCCTAATTTTCTTTCTTTTAAGAATTCAGTCCCTATTTCTTTCTGATGGATTCTTCTGTGAGCTTTCTGAATTCTCCACCTTTCCAAGTGGTGTTTTGAGTTAACCAGGTAACCTCAGAGGTTAAACACAGCCTGGCCTTAGCCTGTGAATGTCCTGTACACAGCAGCCTGTTTCTGACACCACTGAGATGCTTCCTTCAAACACATCACAGGGCCGACATTTTCCTACTCAGGCTTTATGAACATTTCCACATGCATGTAAACACCCAAAACACTTCCACTGGCAATTGTTTGCACTCTGGATCTTCTCCAGATTGCAGCATTAAGGGGGTTTTGATCAAGTTCATTTCCATAGCTCTGTGGCATTTAAGAGATATCAAGTCCCAATATTCCAGTGAGATTAGTATGTGCTATTATCTCTTTATTACAGAAGGAGAAGCCAGAAAATTGAGCAGCCTGAGTGATGTGCCAGGAGAAGGACTATAGCAGAGCTAGGATTTGAATTCATGTTTCTCAAATCCCAAATCATTGTCTACATTCTTGGGCCATCTTTCCTCTGCTCTGCCTCTAATCCAGTAACTTTTATTGTTAATGATTTTTTTCATTTAACAGTGAAAAAGACTTTATAATTTCATGCTCCTTCCTGTCTCATAAGAATTTGAAATTTTTCCTTAAGAAATTCCTGCAGTTATTAAATGTGTATGGAAAGTGTGTGATATGCAAAGTCCTATCAGCACAGGGCAAAGCTAATTGAAATGTGACATTCCTCGTGCTGATCTGGGTCATGTCAAGGGTGTCACCATCCTTTAATGAAGATATACACTTGATCCTCTTTTCTTTCAAGAGCTTACAGACTTCTGAAACTTTTTCTGGTTACTCAGAGCGGAGGTACAGCCACGGCAGGCACTTGGGCACTTCAGTACAGCAAATTTTAAACCTGGCCAGGCTGCTCTGAGCTCTGGGCTGTGCTGCTGGAGGGAACAGGGCTGCTGCCACAGTGAGTGCTGCTCCATCCTGCCTGCAGCTGCAGGTGGGGCTGGCCAAGGACAAGGAGAGCCCTGAACCTCAGCAGGGCACTCAGGGTGAAAGTGTGGTCACTCAGGGTAAAAGGGCTGTCATCCAGCTAAAACTGTGGTCACTCAGGATAAAAGTGTGATCCTTCAGGGTAAAAGTGTGGTCACTCAGGGTAAAAGTGTGGTCACTCAGGGTAAAAGGCCCCTCAGGTAAAAGTGTGGTCCCTCAGGATAAAAGTGTGGTCCTTCAGGGTAAAAGTAAGGTCCCCCAGGGTAAATGAGGTCACTAAATGTAAAAATGAGGTCCCTTAGAGGAGAAGTGACGTGCCTCAGGGTAAAAGTGTGGTTCTTCAGGGTAAAAGTGAGGTCCGTCAGGGTGAGTGAGGTCACTAAATGTAAAAATGAGGTCCCTCAGGGTAGAAGTGAGGTTCCTCAGGTAACAGTGAGGTTCCTCAGGTAGAAGTGTGGTCCCTCAGGTGACAGTGAGGTCCCTCAGGGCTGTGGTCCCTGGGGAGTCGCTGTCCCTGCACACAGAGCACCCAGAGCCCATCTAATGCCACCGCAGATGGCTCCTGGTCCCTGCTCTGAGGTGCTGCTGAGCCCCCCTGGGCACAGCCTGCTCCTGTTCCACTGGGGAGTCTCTGCTGCTCCTGCCCGTGGAAATGAACAGCAGCATCGGATTGCGAGAGTTAGAGGTGGGGAAAGTTTCATTTCCTTTTGTCTCACCGTTACATTTGAGGTTAGTTACTGAGTTCTCAAGTCTGTGCTGTGGTGCAATTCCTGTGTAGCACAGGCACAGCCAATAACCAACATTTGTGGGAATTTGTACTGCTCCTGCAAGATGTGTTAGAAATCATATAACTGGTAGGTCTTTAAATTTTGAATATGGGGGGGCAGTTGGAAAATGCATCTCCAGGGAGGAAGGAGAACTCTGGGAAGTAAGAAAGATCTGTTGGTGTAAAATGAAAAGTTTGTCTTCATGCTGCATCGTTTAAGAAATTTAAATAGGTGAAACAACATGAGTTTGGCAAAGTCGATTTGTATTTGGGAGCATTTACTTTTCCTTCAGGACTGTTTAATATCAGAAACTGAGATGCACCTCCCAGAACTGCTTCTGACTGTGCTCCTTTCTGGGAGCTCACTGCACTGTGGAGCATTCTAGGACTTACCACTGGGGCTGAGGAATTTGGGATTTCTCACCAAGTAGTTATCCCAAGTTAGTATAACCCTTTATCTTTTACTACTGAAATACATTAACATCTGTTAATGCATTAATGAGATCAGTTTGTCTGTGACCTACCAAAAACCATTGCACACTAAGCAGGGCAAATTTGGGCAGGTGGGTCAAAGAGCAGAGCTCTTGTCTGTGTGTGCAGAGGGAGGGCTCTGTCCCTCCTAAATTCTTGTGCAGCCCCAACTCACTGGTGGAGAGGGAGAGTGAGGAAAAAGTAGAGAAAAAAAACCTAAAGCAAGCCCTACACTGCTCAGCCACAGCCTGACAATAGCAATGACACCCTTATCAGCACTGGTGTAGCCAAAAATCCAAAATACAGCCCCACATGGGCATCTGTGAGGAAAGTTAACCCTACTCCTGCCACACCCTATAAAACTCCTGGTTTTCTTCACTGTGAAGTTTCTGCTTTCCTCATCTGCACCCCAGAGGAACTGTTTTGTGAGCACACCTACAAGAGAGAAGAGAAGCACTGGCATGGTGGTTTTGTTCGTTTGAAACGTTGTTTTTGTGGTGTTTTTTTCTGTTATGTTGAAGGATAGTTTTGCACAGCTAAATGACACAGCTATGAAATATATATATATATATAGGGCCTACATTGAGAAAAAGATTGATCTGAAATCCTTCACAAATTATGTTTTTATCAAGACCAAGATGTTGTGTGCTATTGATTTTTAGATCTGCACAGCCTACAAGTAATAGAAATCACAGAGACAAAATAATTTAAGATGGTTTTCTGTCTTTTGTGTAAGCCAGGTTAGGATATTGGAGAACAAATCAATTGCTTTGCCACTCAGATTCCTTGAAACCCAAAAGAAAATTTCAGCATGAGTTATGGTTTCCAAATATTTGTATTTTCTGGTCCCAAGTCCTTTCCTGCAGGCAATAGGCCTTGTTTTGTCTGACAAGCTTTTTTGCACCTTGGTCACTGGTAGTACAACAGGGAGCTGTACAGAAAAGCGTACAGGAGGCAAGAGCACCATGGATAAAAGCTAGCAGAAAAATGTGAAATAGAATTACACAAAAATCTCATGCAGATAGCAAGACCTGCAGAGGATTCAATCCAAAGGTGGAGGGGAAATGATGAAGTGGCAGAAGTCCCATCTCTGGGACTGGGCTCTACTCCCCTGTGTACTCTGATCACACTTCGAGGGGCTCAGTTCTGCTAAAATACCTGAATAATCTGACAATAGGAGCTGGATGGATTAGGGCAGAACCAGCTTCAGGGAGGTGTCTTTGTCACTGAGGGCAGAAATTCTGAATACATGAATCATTGGGCTTCAAATAACACTCACCTGGAGGAATAAAACGATGATGGGAGCTAAAAAGACAATAAACCCACTAAAACTAATGAAAGCAGATAGTACACAAGTGATTTTATGGCAGCTCAATACAAGTTCCTGTTACTGACTGAGGAATGTTTATTTAAGGAATGTGTTCAGGAGGATATAGATTTACAAGCTGCAGGTATGCTCAGAACAGCACACTCTGTGTTTGATGAGTTGTGGATAAAAAAATACTCGCTTAGACTTGATGTTTAACTAGCACAGGAAACCTGCATTTGCATAAGTTGATGAATAACATTAGAGTTGGGTTTTTCTTCAGCTATGTTGGGTACCAGAGGGAGAGAGCAGTAATGTTCTTCAGAGAGTACTTTTAAAGCAGCTCTAAAGTTCACTTTTGAAATGCTAAAAATATTTTGTACCAAGTGATGTGCAGTTAAATGAAATAGGCTGATCCTCTGTAGGTTTAGGGATATTTGTATCATTATCTACTTTTCCCTGAAAGACACTTTGATGTAATAGGAGACAACTTTCATGATTCATGTTCTTAAAGAAAATGGCCCATATTTAAATTGACTGTGGCTCTGTCTCCAGATGTCAATAATTTATTTCTTTCGGAACACTGGTCCCAAATGCAGATCCTTGTAAACAGCCCCCTCACTAATGCTCCTTCCTGGTATCCAAACACTGCCTCTGTGGTTTCTTGGGAGACCTTTTTTATTGTTCAAAGTGGGGAAATTATCCCAGGCACTGTTTTGTCTGCACCCTCTGGAGATTTCATCAGTCTGTCCCAGGCACACTTTTCCTCTTTCTGTTCCATCCCACTTCTCCTCCTCCTTGGATGTTTCTCCTGCTTCCCTCAGAGCTGGGAATGAAGTCCTGCCTGGATTCATGCTGCATTCCAGGGGGAGGTTTTGTCCCTTCCTTTATGGGACCTCTGGGTTCAATGCTGAAGGAATAGAGGGGAGAAAAACAACATAATTCTTTCAATGTTAATAGTGCAGGATGGAAAGAATAAAAGCCCTAAAATGTATGGAAACCTGAGAATATTATAACCTGAAAATAAGCCCAATTCCAAAATTCCAAGGACTAATGTTCTCTGCAGCAAAGCTGGGAAGGTTCTCCTACAAAGATCCATTCTTTGTGGGGATGGATTGGCTGCTTGAACTGCAATATCCATGGAACACCTGCATAAAGGTTGAACTGGAAGGCAAAACCCACTTGATGAGACAGTTATTCAAGAAATCACATAGAATGGGATCAAGGTCTCCCAGTGCTGCCTGTGGCAGATGCAGTTGTTGCTGAGAAAAAGACACGTGGTGCAGACAGCAGATACAGGTAATGCTGAGGAAAGAGGAGTGAGATTCACTGGAAAGACAAGGAGGGCAGAGGGAAAATGCAGCCAGACCCAGGAGAGAGCAGCAGCCTTAGACACACTTTGGTAGTGGAGACTGGAAATCAGGGTCTGCATCTCAGCACAGACAGGTTTTGGGGACACATCCATGAACCTGTGTGAAGTGCAAGGAATCCACTGGATCTGCCAGTATTTCGCTGGAATGAATAACTGGTGTGTAGCCCTAATTTCAAGCCTGAGATGTTTTGGTTTCTGAAATTCTTTTCCCGGGCGATTTTCTGTAAACAAGAGAAATGTTTTTGTAACTGTACCTGTGTTATCCATTCTTTCTCACAGCAGGGACACCTTGGTGTCCCTCTGGTTTGACCAATGTGATTAAAGAGGTTTGCCTTTGTTTTACCAATCAAATTGGTCTGTGTAAAATAGTCTAAAAGAGAGACACATCCCAAAAATAAGGGAGTCATTTTTCTAGCCTTCTGATCTCGAGAGTCTGTGTCATTTTTGGTGTAAAACACCAATACTGGTGATTTTTTACAGTGAAGGGGATTGATGGAGGGAAGTCCTTGGGAATCTATAGTGTTCAGTTTGTAAAAGGGACAAAATAATGACACATATTTCTGTTGAGACAGGATTGTTCCAAGCAGGCAGAACTAAAACTGACTGGGAAAGTGCAGAAAGCTGAAGGATTAAGTGCCAGAATAAAATTCACTTTGAGAATTTCATAATAGATGGAAATCTTTCCTTGATGAGGGCGTGTGTGACTATTACTGCTCCGAAGTTTTTTTTGGAAACATCAGATGGAGTTCTCAGCAGCATTAGTTCGATGCTTGACAGCTGTCAGAAAGAGCAAATTGGATATTTAGCAACTTGGAGAGAAGGCATTCCACACAGAAAATACAGCCTTGTCTCTGCTGTTTTTCAGCCCTCTCTCTGGTTTTAGAAGTGCTGCTGGACACAAATGTTGGTTACCCTGTGCCTCACAGAGCTGTGGTCCAGGGGAAGGTGGAAGGGATGATCAGAGGGGTGGAGGAGCTGCTGTGCAGGGAAGACAGGGAATACGTGGTACAGCAGATGCCTTGGGAGGGATGGGCTGGGACAGAGACTGCACAGAGCTGGAGAATACAGTAGGGATTTATTGAAAGAGCTCCAGGATCCACCCTGGGCAGGACAAGAGCCTGGCCAGGGCTACACCAAAGGTGGTCTAAGAATGGTCACAAAATGGATGCCTGGTTATGAGATCTTACATTTTTATAACTTTTGGTCCATTTGCATATTGGTGTTTAATTGTCCAATTACAGCCCCAGGTTGTAAGATCCCATCCTTCTTGTTCCTCCCTTCAGCCCACCCTTGTTTGTGCTTTTGGGCCTGAAAGTTGTCCTTGGTCTGCAGCAGGAAAAAGATTTATTTTGTCTCCCTACTCTGTGAAGAGAATTTACCAGCACTTAATGTGAGGCTCAGAACTGCACCCCTAAGCAGCACAGAATCTGAAAAACATGAAAAGCTCAAGCTTAAGGCATCCCAGCCCTTTCCCTTGGGACAGGATTGACAGATGAGTGAAATGGGAGAAAAGGATAGACTGAAATTATTATTGCTATTGATTTGAATATTGATGTTCTAATGATGTGACTCATAGGGCAGGGATCATGGGCTCAATGACTCATGAAAAGAATAACTCTTTTCGTGCTATTCAACAGCTTTTCCACTGGAGAGTTCAGATGCAAAAAATAAATGCAAGTGAAGAGTAAATGTCTAAATGAGTGTATGGTATTTCTTACACAACAAAATGCAGGATGT
Organism: Oxylabes madagascariensis; assembly: GCA_013400675.1. Taxonomy (NCBI): domain Eukaryota; kingdom Metazoa; phylum Chordata; class Aves; order Passeriformes; family Timaliidae; genus Oxylabes; species Oxylabes madagascariensis. The sequence goes on from VYZR01030141.1 coordinate 11,979, forward strand.
CCCTCTTTGCAGATTACTGTGGGCAAGACTGGTGCTTGTGTTCTTTCACAAACATCTAAAGGTGATTGTTGTTGGACAGAGTATTTTAACTGATGCAGTCCAGTTAAAACAGCTCCTCTGATGTACGGCATTAAAAATGTATTTGTGAATCTGGTGTGTGGCTCTCGGTTATGTTATTTTTGTGTACAGAAATTGTGTATCTATAAATACATAATGGGAAACTTAAAGACAGGAATCAACATTTATGGTATTCAGTGGCTTTTAAAATGTATTTGTTGAATTATGATGAAAGAATATTATTCAAATCTTAAAGTAGCAGTAGTTTTCTTGAAAGCTATTTTCTATTGAATTCAATCTGATCACATTATTTCAGATTCCAAAATGTTTTATTGATCTGTTTAAGGAGAAAATCAGTGCCATGGCTTTCAGGTAAACCTCATCTCAGGGTCCTGTAATGTGGGATGCAGTTTCACTCAGCTTTGGTACTTTCTCAAAACTCCTTTTTTTTTTTTTTTTTTTTTTCCGTTTTTTTTTTTTTTTTTTTTGTTTTTTTTTTTTTTTTTTTTGGGGTTTTTTTTTTTGGTTTTTTTTTTGAGTAATGGTAGAAAAATATCCATATTTTGTAGTAAGCAACTAGCAATGATGTAGTGAGCCAGCTGCTTTCCCAGGCAGTGCTGGTGGGAAGGGAAATGCTTTCTAACCAAGTGTGTTCTGTGTTTCTTGTTGCTGGCAGTTCATGTGCCCCCAGGAGCAAACCTGGTCCCCTTCTGTGTTCCTGCAGCCTCTGAGGAAAGTTTCATGACTCCAATTATAATTCCAAGACTGGAAAAACCATTAAAATACATTATAGTCAGACAACCCTTCCAGTTACTCGAATGTGTCTTTGGAATGATCTTATCCTTTAAGTGTTTTCTCGACAAAGACCAAGGAGTGCTCAGTTTGGTGTCTGTGTGGGGATGGGCTTTCCTTTTTAATCTCCACCCTTAATCAACCTTTGCTTCTTCTGCTGCCCAGAGTAGTTGTGACCTGGAGTGGGCTGACCCTGTTTTGTGGCTATAATTAATATAATAATGTGATCAATAATAAATGTCATTAATAGGAGAGTAAGGTACAGGCCATGGTGTTTACTTGCTGCTTTTCGCCCAGCATTCCTAAGTTCAGCTGAACACAGAGAAGGCAGTTTTTCATTCATTTTTGGAGTGAATTTGGGTGTTTATATAATGCAGAAACACTGGAGGAAAAACCCATTTACATAAGAATTCAGGAGCAAATGAAACAAAGCTAACTGCATCCTCATTATTCCATTTGAATGCAGCGTGGCAGCCAACTCTGCCATTTGGTGGAAGGCCTTATTAATGACTCCTAAATGAGCAGACTTGGGGATGGTGATATTATCTGTGAGGCATTATTGAATCAACAGAAATAAACCTGCTGTCATTAGCCTAATTATTTAGATATGCTGGAAGAGAATGACTATTTTAAGTGCAAATAAGCTGCAGTTAGCAAGCAGCTAACCAAATAAATAAGTGAGGTGGGATAGCAAGGGAGTGACTCACCGGAGCAGGGAGAGAAATGCAAGGACTTTTTGAAGAAAACCACTCAGGATGCCACTCCTCACTGTTCCAGGTACATGGGAGAGCAAAGCGCTGCTCCCCGAGTAGATAATGGTGATATTTTTTATTGGATTTTAGGTTTTTTTTTTAATTTGAACTCTCCTGCTTTGCCAGAACATCTGTCTGAGGTGACCTGTGAGCCTGTGCTGGATCAGCTCTGCCAGTGGTTATTGGTGCATCTGTGAGTGCTGAAATTACCCACAGATGGGCTGGCTGCGCTCAGCAGCTCCCGGGGATTTGGCTGCTCTGCTGCCCTTTAGTGGAACAACCTGGGACTAGAAATCAGTGCCCATCTGGTAAAATAACTCTTCCTGTTATGAGTTAGTGGGGGAAGAAAAAAAACCCCAAAAAAACGAGAGAGAGAGAAGGAAACTAAATTAACTTCCTGAAAAATACTTGTCAACTGTAGTTGAATAACAGCTAATTTGAATGTCAAGTTTTCTCATTAATCCCTTGATTAAAATAATTTCCTTTTTATAGCCAAAATGCTTACATAAATATAGAAAATATAATAATGTAGAAGTTATATTTAAAACCTTTTTTCTGAGGTTAGATGTGTTTGTAATTAAGTCTGTCTGTCAGAAGAAAATAAGAGTTACAGGCATCTCCTCATAGTTGTATGCAGGAATCTGTCTTCATGCATCATTTTTCCCTCATGAGCTGTTAAAATAAGGAAAAAACAGTTGTTTTGTTTATTGTTTTGGATTGTCGTTGGGGTTTTTTCTTGATTTTAATGTAGGACCAGTGAAAAGAATTTTTTCTGGTAGCAGGAAGCCTGAATTGTGTAACAGGAGAGGAAGCTTTAGAATTAAATTTTCTTGTAGTGTCTCTGGCTTCAGGGTTTGCTAATAAATTCACTTTTCTATTTCGTTATGGATTGTTTGACTTTTGATATCTGCAAGATTTTATGCAATTTCATCCTGGTTCTATTTTAAGTGCTTGCAGACTGGGAGATCCTCTGAGCGAGGGGTAAAGGGGAGTCCTTTGCTCTGAGTGTTCAAAAAGAGACAAAAAAAGCCCCAGAACCCGAACAGAAACAAAGCTTCCTGCAGCTCCACTGAACCTTCCTCCTCAGTGGCATAATGCTCATGTTAATTTTCAGTTCAAAATCATCCCCTGTGAGTGTTTACCACCCATTAGAATTCATCCTCTATTATATTTACAGCACAAGACTCACGTGGTGTGAGTACATTTACTTTCCCAGGCTTCTTGTTGGGTTATTATCTAAGGATTTTTTAAACTGAATTTTCTGCTCTTTCTGAAATTCACTTAGAAAGTCCTATCAGACATTTTCATATGCAAAGTGCTAAATGAGTTTCAAGCAGAAAAGCACTGTGCTCTCCACCTTTAGTTGCTAACAGGTGCTCACAGACTACAGATTTTGTTTTTAATGAGGGCAAAGGAGCAGTTGTTGAGCCAGGAGAGAGTTTCTGTTGCAGTGACATCAGAGAAGAATTAAAATGCCAATAACATCGGGACTTTCTCAGGTCTAGTGTTAACAATTCCCTGGTGTTAAACATGCTGAGATGGACGTGGTGATTTGCACTTCATTTCTCATTTCAGTGGCTTTCCGTTGCTCATGCTTTGGCATAAAAGGTAAATTAAATGGTATTTCAGTTGAGAGATTTGCATGTGTCTGGATACCAAAGTAGTTTCCTTTCTGGAAAAGTTTAACCTACAACAAAATTGTAATGCTCAAAATATACCGAAGAGAAAGCACTGCACTGAGTCCTTATGAAACCATTCTGAGGTTGATTAATGTTTCATGGAGTTTATTTACAATATGTATAATAGAATTTTGCATAATTCAAAAGCATGCTATTTGATCTTGCAGCATTTATTGAACTAAGAGTTTTTATAAAATGCATAAACAAATATATCAAACCAATGGTAGAAGTACTCCAGGGTAAAGTACATCAGCTGTCTGAGAACTCTCTCTAAAGTGCTACTTGAGATTCTCAGTGTGCAAATGCCCTGTACACAATGAGCCTTTAAAACACATTTTCATATTTGAAGTGATTCCTCTATCCTTCAGTACAAAAAATATTTTTTTTGGAGTCATAGTGATTGGAGGCAGTAGGGCATAAATAGGCACCACATGAAGATTTGTGCAAGTCCTCAGTAAATCCTGGCTCTCGAGGGGGTCGTTCTTGCAGATCTACAGTTTGAAGATTCAGTCTTTTGGGAGTCACTCACACTTCCCCCGCAGAGGGGTGTGGGATGTCATCAAACACATTCCAGAAAGAGCCTTTATCGGAGAGACCCTGCTTTTCCCTCGGGTTTTCAGCACTTTCTGTGATGCCAGTGTCTTGATTATCCTTGGCCCTGGTCTGCCTGGTTCTGTTGGGGACGTTGTTCATGTGAAGGGAGCCTTCAACAAACACATCTGCAAAGGCAGTGGGCTGAGCTTGTGATAACTGAAGAGTGTCTTGAGACACAATTTTCCTTTCCAAGTTTTTCCCTTTTTTATAATATCAGATTTTTCTTTGTTTAGTTAATGACATGTAATCATTGCAGCAGCCGGTGAAACAAGCATTGTAACATCTGCATATTATTCACAAGCCATTGCTGCTGTGTGTAAAAGAGAAAAATATTTCCCACTGACTTCTCCCACCTCCCAGTCTGGCACAGGGCTGTTGGACAGGAGACTGACAGAACAGAAAACAACCTTAGAAACACTGGTAATTGATAATGAGAAGTTAGATTCAAACTTGGATTAATTTGCCAATCTCAGCTCTTCGGCTGCTGCTGCTTTTAAAAGTTTTGGAGGTCTGATTTCTGTGTGGGGTTTTGTGTGGTGTTTTCTTTGCCTGCCAAATTCTCCCAAATGTCATGGGTTTATTTCACATCCTGTCCAATCTCCTTGGCTCATCCAGTGTTTTTGTCAGGGAATATCTCTGTGGAGCTGTGGGCATGAAGCAAGCAAAACCAAAAAGAAAAATGTGATATTTGTTTTTGTCATTTGGAAGATATTTAAGAATTCCATTGCCTGGAAGAGGAACAGCAGAATTAGCAATTAGTCAGTTTTCTTCTAGTTATGTAGAATTCTGTAACATGACATCTCCAAGTATCATCATTCTGTGATCATATGGGGACAGTGACAAATTGCTTTCATTCTATAACTTCCAAACCTATGTTTTGTTGTTTATTAACCCTTAAAGGCCTCTGATTCAGCAGCAGTATGGAGGCTTGCATGTAAAAATAGAAGAGATCCCAAATCTTCCAATGGTCCGGCTGTCGACCTCCCTCTGTGGCTGTCCAGTGCTGCAGGGAGGCTGTTGGGGAAGCAGTCACTTTCAGGGGTTTTTAAGGAAGAATTGGCTTTAAATGTAAACTCTGGTTGTGTTACTAGAACCATGATTTATAGAAATTACAGAATCACAGAAGTGTTTGGGTTGGAAGAGACTAAGAGCAGGGACACCTTCCACTATCCCAGGCTGCTCCAAGTCCCATCCTGGCCTGAAACACTTCCAGAGATCCAGGGGCAGCCACAGCTTCTGTGGGCACCCTGTGCCAGGGCCTCCCCACCCTCACAGGGTGGGATGGTGTCTTCTGTAAAACTGGTAAGAAAATGCAGCTGAGGTGTAGGAGATAGGTTTTTGGTCGGCTGGGCGGATGGAGACGAGAGATCTCTGGAGTCAAGGCTGGTTTTGGTGCATGCGGTTTGTTGCAAAGGTCGTGGGTAAAGGGGCCTTGCTAAGAGCTGCCAGCTGCAGCTCTTAGCAAGCCCGAGAGAGAGATTGAGAGTAAGATGTAGAGAAAAGAGAGTAAGAAGTAGAAGTAGGAGTAGAAGAAGTGGTCTAAGTTCCCGTTACAATACATTAAATCTTCTTCTATACTGAATATTCTAACTTATATTAACCAATCTAGTACAAGATACAAATCCTATAGAATTTACGTACAGCCTATAAGAATCATTACATTACCCTATTGTGTTACGTTTTAAAACTTACAAAGTACTCTTTGAACCCTTCCTTCCAAGCTAGGAGGGTCTGCTCTGACCCTTGGACTTTCGGTGAGGAGAGGGGCATTGTTTAATCAAGAGGGGATTACCTTCAGCCCACCAAGCCATTGTCTTTTCCAGTTGTTCAGTAACCGATGGCTTGGCATCTCAGACATCGAAACTTGCTTTCAATTCTATTTCGCTTACATGTTTCATATTCTCAAAATCTAAGAAGTCATATTTATAAGGCTTTCCTGTTTCATCTTCCCCAACACTGAGGATGGTGGACTTGAGGGGGGACCACAAATGTAGTGGAAAAAAATCCGTGCTATTAGTGAAAAAGTGTAAGAAAAGCTGTCTGTTAGCACGTAAGGAGAGGCAGCAGTGTGCCCTCATGGCAGAGAGGCTGGCTGCTGTGCTGTGCTGGCTGCTGGAGGGCTGTGCCTGGCACCTGGAGTGGGGCCCTCTGTCTGCTCAGCACTGGGAACCACGCTGGAGCTCTGGGGCAGCCTGGCCTCCCCAGGACAAGGGTGATGTGGCACTGCCTCACCTGGAGGGGAGGAGGCTCAGGGGGTCCCTGGGACAGGCTGCCAGGAGCTGTCAGCAGTGCTGGTGACAGAGCAGGAGGCGCTGGGCACAGGCTGGCACGGGGGGTTCCCCCTGCTCAGGAGACATTTCCCACTGTGCGGCTGGCTGCACTGGGGGCTGGCCGCCTGGGCAAGTTCTGGGCTCTTGGGGCTGTGCCAAAGCTGCCTGGGCACTGTCCTGGGCGGCTCTAGGTGTCCCTACTTGATGTCCAGAGGTCCTGCCATCCTCAGCAGCCTGAGGGTTAATTATGCATCGGTGCCAGTGTTAGGGGTTCATGAAACTTGAGGCCTCAGCCTCTTCCTGCAGCATCATTAAACACTTCAGCAGAGATGCAAGAAGAGAAAAGGAGGGGAGAGAATATTACTTTACAGGGAGTAGTGATTGACATAATTAAATTAGCTGAGAGTCATGCCCTTTCATTTATATCGGCAACTGCCCAGTGTGATCTCCAGGCATTTCAGGCTTTTACATGTGTTGATACATGTAGATAACATCTGTGCCACAACAGTTAGGGAATTCTGTCTTTTCCTCATGTGAAGGATGAACTTGGAATTTAAATGAACAGAAAATATCCTAAACCAGACAACAAATGCACAGCAAACCTCCTAATAGCAAGCATCATTTAGTGCCAGGGAGACGTTTTCTCTGTTGGACATCTTAAAAAAAGTAAAAAAATAAATTAGCCCTATTCTATCAAGGACAGCAGAAATAAAATGTGAACCTATCTAGGAGCGATGGAATGGAGAAGCGAAATCTCAAGGTGCCTTTATTTAAACACTTGTCTAAAGACAAGGTTTAGGATTCTCTTAGAAATTTGCATTGTCAGCTGAATGCATTGAAAAGATAACATTCCCATGCAGAACTGAGCAGGATATGAACTATTTTAAGGCAGAATAACCTTATCTAAAAAAACCCAACCAACAGCAAACAAAAAAAATCTCCACAACCCAAAACAATGTGATGACTGCAGCCCAGTGCAGCCAAAGTGATCGGTTCTTTGCTTTTCCTTTTTTTTACCTACACTCCTTGGCAGTAACACTTCTCTGAAAAAGAATTTTCACTCTGCTGCTGTCCTTGCTGTGCTAATCACCTGTATCTGAAAATACATCTTCAAAATTGTTTTACTCTGACAGGTCAGCAGATAAAAGCTGGATACCAGGGGGTAAATGCACTCACTAATAGACTTTCTTTCTGTAACCTAAGCAATATTCCAGGAAAAAAACTTGGGTCATCATTGGTGTTAGGTTTGAAAATATTACTGGAAAATGAAGTCCTGTACTTTGTTGCTGAAGATGAGATTTTTTTATTTTTATTTTTTTTTTTGATCTTAGGTTCTGGTTTTCTCGTCTCTCAGTTAATTTATGTGATAATTACCACCACAGCTGACTGACCAAAATCTTTAATGATAAAACTATAGGAGCCCAGGCACCATGGTGGGAGAGAGCTATTAGTGCCTCTACGTGTGAGACACACTGAGTGCTTTGCCTTCTCATATTTTCCTTCAGCACAGAGTTACTCAGTGGAAATTCAAGTGTCACAAAGCGCTGCCTGCTCCTGGATTCGAGGTACGGCTGGGATTTTGTGCCTGAGTGTAGCATTTCCATCTTGCTGATGCCACCGGTTTGTGCAGTATCACACCCTCCAAACGGGAGGTCAGAGCTGTGCAGAGAGAGGCTGCTCTGCCCTCAGAACGGGCTGGGCAGGGCGAGCTCTGGAACGTGCTGAGTTATGCTGATGTGCACAAAAGGCAGAGCTGCATATTTCCATCTTTTTCACACTTGATGGCTTATGGTCTAGCAGTGCTGTGCTATATATTATCTGTAAAAGATGATTTCCCAGGTTGAGCTTAAGCATTATTGAATTATTGATGCATTTTAAGCATGCATTAATGGCTTGGATGTGAATTTCTATATTTAACATAACCACTAATAATCTGAGCCTGCTTGGGAAAGAGTGTGGTCAATTATTTTTCCCATTATCTCATGTTTGTTTCAGTAAAAACATGATTTATAGTCAGCTGATTTATTGAAATATGGGGACTTTTTGGCAATTTTAGTATTGTAGAACAGAAGAACAGAATGTGTTTATTAATTGCCATGACCTAATGATGACTTGAATCAAAATGTTGTCCTTGCTAATAGCTGAATGCCTGCACACCAAAAAAAAAAACAACAAACCACAAAAAACCCACCTCAAAAGGATCTTTGAAATTATTGAGCCACTGGTTGTTTCAAAGCAGTAATGTCACAGTTGCAACAAAAACATTCTTTACTGTGGAGCCTGGATCTAAAGCATCCAGAATCTCCCAGTATGTTCTACTGGAGCTCAAATAATGCTCTTGATAATGAAATCCTGCAATAGGCATGAATATAAAAATAATATTGTTTTTACTGTTGGCTGGATCAGGCAGCTTGTCTGACTGGAAATGAATTGGGTTTTGTAGAGTTAGGTTTGTTTGCATCAGCTGGCCCTGATGTGATGAAGTGGGCAACTGTGACCAACATTTAGGAGGGGAGCACTGGAAAGGGCAGCCCGGGAACTCTCTCTATCCAAGACACTGCCTTGGGATCTCACACATCATTAGGAAAGTCAGGAAAGAGCTGCTGCATCGTCCTTCCCATTTCTAGGCCTTTTCTGCTTTAAAAAAACCCAAAAAAACCAAACAAAAAAAATCACAAAAAAACCCCACAAAGGCCACCAACAACAAAAAACCAAAACCAAACAAACAACAAAAAACCCAAAAAACCAAAACCAAAACCAACAACAACAACAAAACCACAACAAAAGAAAAAAAAACAAAACNACAAAAGACCACCACCAACAAAAAACCAAAAACAAACAAACAACAAAAAACCCAAAAAACCAAAACCAACAACAACAACAAAACCACAACAAAAGAAAAAAAAACAAAACAAAACAAAAAAAAAACCAACCCCAAACCTTGAAAGTAGTATTTTACACAGCCAGTCAGGGACTAGGAAATGGATTGGCTATGCTGATATCAACCTAAGTTTGCTTTTACAATCAACAATCTATTTCCAGCAGCCGCTGCACGATAGCCAAGGTTTCAGAAGCAGAGTGCCAGAAGGATTCTCGTGCCCAGGCCAGCAGCAGGGAAAGCTTTCTTTCAGACACTTCACGAGACAAGTGGTTTCTCTGGCACCGGTGTTTGTACTGATGCCAGAAGCCTTTCTGTGACAACAAGGCATGAAATTTCCCTCCAGCCTGGCATCTAGCTGGATTTGCTGTGTGGTAGTGACAGCCAGTTAAATAATACAAAATGTTTTTTAACAAGTGTAATGCACCTTATCTCGTTGATATCCTCTAGGACCACTCTGATACCCTTTACTGCTTTTTAGTGATTTTTTTTTTCCCTGTGTAAAAAAAGAGCACTTTACCCTTCATGAAACAGTGTTCTGTCACTGAGGATGGGATGTTGACTTGTGGGACCAGACTCCAGTGTGTAAAGCTAAGGGACAGATGAGCTATTTTAATGTTCCCTGGAGAACTACTGCTCTGAATGTGGGCTGCAGGTAATGAAAGTTGGTGTGTTGTTATTCTGGACAGAAAAAGGGAGAAGAACCCCTTTGATTCCTGCTGTTCTTGGAGCAGTGATCACAGGGGTGCTCAGTCTGCTCTTTAGAGATGCTCCATAGAGTGTTGGCACTTCCTAGCTATTTTCTGGTTTTAAAAAACCTTTAAAAACAAAATTAACAAAGCCAGCTCCACCACACCCTAACAAGCCCATCCACTGCAACTCCCAACCTCATTGGCCTTGAGAATAAATCCCCTGCTACATTTTTTTAACCAGAAAATGAATTTTACAGTTGCAGCACTTTTATTAAGCTTGCAAATGTGATCCCCACCTCCCATTGCCCGCCTTCTATTCAGATGAAGTGTCATTTGAAGGAAGAGATGTAATTTGGTACCTTAGGAAAACATGGTGCTAAGGAGTTGTTTCTGGTACATTCTTCATGTTCTCACTGGGGCTGGCAACTTTTAATACCCCTTGTGAGAAGGGCATCAAAGCCTGAAGGATGAAACAAAAAGAGTGGGGGAGAATAAGCTCAATATTGTTAGAGCTGACTCTTTCTTGAGGCTGTTTTCACACTTCCTCAGGCAATAAGATTTAAAAAAAAAAAAAGTAGTCTGTAACATGAAGCCCACTTCTGGAGTCTGATAAGATAAAGCTAGACAGGCCAAGAAATCTTTATTTCTCTCTAAAGTTATTGGTTCATATCTATGTCCACAGCTTAAAGAAGAAATTGATCTTCCTTTCAGACAAAGAATTTTTACAATGCTGATTGTCAAGCACGGGTTAATTTGCTGAGTTCTTCTTCCTCCTCAGTGAGTGGAGTGTTTTTGTTGTGGGGCTTTTCTCAGGTTTCTATGAAAAATATGTCTTCATTCTGCTTTGAAGTTTTTTACACATTAGTATGAAAACACATGCTACAAGTATTTCTTAGCTATGTCGGCACTAATCTAATCTTACCACTTCAGTTTGCAAGATAATGTATTTCCTCTTTCATCATTGGGTCTTTAAAAATAAAAAGGGAAAATGGAGATAGGAGACAAGACTTTGCTAAGCTGAAAGAACATGAAATTTTTTTTTCCTCCTTGTCTTCCTAAACATACCTAAGTAATCCTCTGACAGAAGAGATGCCAGGAAAAAGTGCAGAAATACCTACATAATGACCTTTGCTATGAAAATTAATGTGTGCCACCTGCACCTGTTCAGAAATGGTTTAACATTCTTCTGCCTGACTTCAGAAACACTGGGTAATTAAACAGTGCTTTCAGTGAAGGTCAACTCTGAATTAGTAGTTCATTAAATTATTTGTCATGCTGAATGTTACTCCTGGTCACCAGAAGTGGTGAATTCAAACAAAGAGCAGAGGAATGTAGTTTCTGTGCTCTCGTTGCTGGGGAAATTGGTGTCTGAGCTGTTAGGTCACCCAGCAGGGAGGAGCCCTTGTCCCCAGCACAGAAAAATCCTTGTTTGCACAGGGATTGGTAGAGGTGGCATGCTCAGAAACATCTCAGGAGTGTGCTGCCTGCTCTTATTTCAGAATATGCATGGAATAGCTCAATTGAATATGCATGTAATAGCTCATTTGCCTCTTCGGGCCCTAGAAAATTAGTTTGTGTTGGCAAGGATTTCTCTTGTAGTGTCACACCTTTTACACCAGCTACACGGAGGACCCTGCCTTTTTATTGTAATTTTACGTGGTGGTAAAAGTTGGAGATGGAACAGATTATGACTTAGACATGCCCAGATTTAAAGCACCTGCTGAAACAAACCCAGGTATGAAATGGATAGTTAAAACCAGCTGTAAATACTGCAGTGTGTGCCGGGATGGGAACCACTTGGCATCAGATTTTCTCTCGAGTGAGAGGCAGCAGTGTGTTTCTGTGAAGGTCTGATCTGGCTCTTCTCTCTTGCATTTCCAGCACTGGAAATGCAGTTTTCTTCAGCAGTTTTTCCCCATAAGGATGGTGAGCAGAGCCCCATGTTCCTCCTCGAGCCTGTGGCATTCACAGCTGTGAGGAAAGGAGGTGCAGGCACAGTGTACAGTGTTTTCTATCCAGATCACACACGTCCTTTAGTTCCTTTAGTACTTGGGAAGGGCTTCCGTTTAAAATCAGTGGGAATTTAGGATTATAACCTGTCCTAATGCATCCTCAGTTTGATCAGAAGCTCTGGCAGGTGCCAGGACATCCCCTGGTGCCTCTGAGTCCTGGCAGCACCCAGAGCATATCCCAGCAGTCTGTCTGTCCATGTGTCCCTCTGTCCCTGGCGCTGACTCTGGAGCTGCCCTTGCAGGGACACAGGCAGGAGGCACCGGCGTGTCCCTGTGTGGGAAATATTAAAGGTAATAAAGCTTTTAGAAAGCTGTGAAAGCAGGCCTCAGGAACAGAAAGAGCAGGAGAATTTAGAATTAGTTGTAATTGCAAAGTTTGAAAGTAGGAAAAGTTACAATAGTATAGTAAGTAAGGACGTGAAACAATAGAATGAGTTTTAGGTTTGGTTAGGATAAATTTTAAAGCTGTAGAAAAATATGCTTAGTAAGATAGTAAAAAGTTTTAAGCTTAATAATGGAATATTGTTTATTGTTAATAGAAAGCACAGAAGTAAGCATTGTTTGAAGTAGGTGTATGTGTGCTTTCAGTGATTGGGTAGAACAATTGTCTGTAAGCTTTAGCAATATGGTATTGGCTGGAAAACTTTTAAAATTTGTTAACATCCCTGCTCCCCTCGGGTGTGCCTGGATTAAAACTGAGCCACAAACAGCTGGCAGACCTCTGCAGTATTTATCATACTGTACATGTAATGAAACTCTGCCGTTGGTAATTGCTAGGAGATGAAACCTTTCCAAAGACACAGTTAGTGAATAATAATGCCCTGCTCTCCAGAGGAGGGGACGTCAGGAGAGCTGGGGAGGGAAGAGGGAGGAAAACCTTTCAGTGTTCAGGGGCTGTGATACCAGGGAAAACCTCATTATTTGTTCAAGGCACCAGCACAGGATTTCTGTAGTCCAGATCAATCTAACGCTGCTCTGAGAAAGAGAATTATTGCAGGACAGTGCACGTGAAACACTTCAGGTCTGAACCTTGGTCTGCTCTTGAGGGATCTGTGGTGGCATTATTCTCTGGACACTTTTTGCTGCGGTATCTACAGAGGGAAGGAAAAAACCTCTGCACTAAGGAGATGCTGAGGTTGTTACATTCTTGCCATCGTTCCTAAAGCTGATGCTGACCCCTTTGGTTCTCCGTGTGTGTCATTGCAGGTTCTCCCTGCACCTTTCAGGAGGAAGGACAGGAATTTCGCACTATGCTGGCTCTGCCCCTCCGGTTGGAGGGATTTCTGCCACCACTCCTTGTTTCCCTGCTGTTTCCTGTTGCTCAGTGTCAGTCACAGGCTCAGGAGGAATGCAGGAGCCTTCAGCAGTGTGACACCTCCCCGAGCTGCCCTTGGGGATGGGCTCAGGATGGGCTGCCCTCAAATGCCCTGCCTAGAAAAGACATTAATCAGGGCAGGACAAGCAAAGTGCGCATTTTATAGGAAATTCAATCCCTTTCCAAAAAGACAAGTTGGGAGAGGAGTCTTGCCTCAACAACCCATGGTGCAGAGAGGTCAGCGGGGACAGCAGGGAAAGGTTTTCCCACCAGAGCACAGGGAGGGCTCGGAGGCTGTGGGGTGCACTTGGTCAGGGAACTCTGCCACAGCCAGAATTCTTGGAAAGATTGGTAATAGCAGACTTCCAGGGCCAGATTAGGATTTTCCAGACCAAACTGCAGTGGGCTGGAGGCTCTCAGGGCACTCAGACTGTCCATTCCAGGGGCACGAGGTGACAGCTGAGGTGCTCCGACACCATCACCCACCGGGAAGCTGCTGCGGGTGACAACCCAATGACTGCAATTTGTTCCTCTGTACACAAAGAGTAGAAGGTAGAGATCAAGTGTTGACTCTTTTTCAATACCCCATGCTAATGTGTCCAAACCGCATGGGTCCCTAAATATTTTTATACCTATTATTTATATGTGTTGCAAAAAACCCACACAGAATAGAAAAGGGAATAAGTGAGAAATGCCACATAGTTGAATGGGAAGGCCAATAGATGAATGATGCAGATTAACAACTCCTTTCTGTCTTGTTTCTTGAATAAGAATAGTTACATTTTATTAAAGTATATTTAGACAGAGATATATCCCCACACTGAATCAATTGCTTTTGGAAATAGTATTAAAACAAAGAAGGAAAGGGTATTTTAGATGGTCAAGAGAATGGAAACTTCAAAAAATCTTTGCAAGGCTCACTGAAGAGATATTAAATTTTCTGTGGACTTTGTAAATTTATGTCCATTAGAAACTCCCAAACTCCAAATGACTTCTAAATTATATATCCTGTGAGGGTAAAATAAAAACCCAAGTTTTCATTTATATATATTAAAATTACAGCTGAGATCCATGATTGTATTGTAGTGCCTCAATCCCATTAACATTGAGAGAAGTCAGATATTTAGATATCTTTGTGGAGAAATCCTACAAAATGAGGTTTTTAATGGACAATTTAATGAAAGCGGTGCTGTGTGTGCAACAGCTGGCAAAAAAAAAAAAAAAAAAAAAAAAAAAAAAAAAANNAAAAAAAAAAAAAAAAAAAAAAAAAAAAAAAAAAAGGCAAACCCCTGGGAAAAATGGAGCAAAGAGGGATAGGAAACAGTTCTGAAGATTTAATATGTTATGAAATCAATTTAGGAAGGGGAAGTACTGAGTGAGCAGGGTGAGGAGGACACGGGTGTTTGTGCAGCCCCTCTGTCTCTGGCTGCTGGGGTTAATTCCACCAGGCTGGGCTGTCCTGGGCACCAGCCCTGCTGGGACTGGGCCTGCCCTGAGCTGGGATTTCACACCTGCCACTCGCATCCCTCTGCTGCTGCTCGGTGGCCTCAAGAAAAAGGAGAGCAGGCAGCAATCTGTGAGTGTCAGGTAACATCTGTTACCTCAAAAATCACCCTGCTGGTGCCCTGAGTGCTGTATTGTAAAAATATAATTGAAATACCTCACGGTATTTCATAAAATGGCCCTATTATATGTGTTCTATAAAAATGCAGGCAAAGGTTTTCCTGAAATATGCTTAATGAAAATGAGGAATATACTGACTCTGACAGGCAGCTGGAAGAAATGTTGCCATAGAGAATTTAATCCTTCGCTTCTGGGTTTTCTGTTGGTTGTCTGCAAGGCACCAGTGGCAGGGAAGCACTGCTACGATTTCCTGAGCAGCACTGATGTTCCCGATGTCTTGGACACAGTTTTTACTTAAGGGAATTCTCTGGGAACATCCCCATGCTGTGGAGGGAGAATGAGAAAACTTTGCTGCCAGTAACAGTTGTTGTCGGCAAGGCCAGAATGAAAAAGTGCACTTAGGAAAGTGCACTTGCTTGTGTGATGTTCTTTGTGCTTCTGACTGTATTTCTAAATTCCCTGAAAAAGGTTCCTTGAAGACATTTAGGGATTGCCTGGGAAGAAGAAAAGTTTTGCTGTGAATTTTTCAGGAAATCCTCTCTGATCTGATTAATCTCTGTTTATACTTGAAATTTCTGTTCCCAGACAAATTTTCCTGGTGTTAAAGAAATGAAGGAAAGAACAGAATGTCTGAAGAAGACAGCAAACACACACCTAAAATAGTAATTTAGTTATGATGTTTTTGTGCTGTGCTTACATTTGTGTCTCCAAGAGCTGATTTGATTCTGTAGCAGTTTCTTTTTGGAAAACCCAGCATGTTTAGGAAGGCACTGACTCATGGCAGAGCTAAAACTGACAACAGTTAAATGTAACTCCTTCCATTAACAATAATGGAATTCATGTTGTATCATTATCATGGTTGGAAAGCCTGACAAGAAAGAAAAAAAGGAAAAAAAAAGAAAAGCACTGCACAGCATTGTGATATATAGTTTTTATGTCAAGAACATGTGTTGGTGATCCCAGCTGCCCTACAAAGGGCACAGGCATTCCATTGCCAAGATTTAGGTGCTGTTTGAAAGTTCAAAATCAAGTTTTGAGGCAAGGGTTAAAGTCAAATCTTGACAACACATAGAAAATAAAAATGTATAATAAGAAGAAAGAAAAGATACCAGGAAGAGGTCAGAAAAAAGATTTCTTTAACACCAGAAATCCTTTATAGAATAAAAAGGGGCACAATAAAATATGTTTAAGTCCAAGGGGGTGGTTGATGTCAGACAATGGGAGAACTTCTTACGAATTTTTGGGTTGCACACTGAAAATTCACCAGCTCAGTCGGTGAGAGCACGGTGCCAATATCACCAGGGTCATGGATTTGGGCTGTGTACGGGTGGTGATGCACTGAGGAGTTGGACTCAGAAATCCCTGTGGGTGCCTTCCAGTTTGGAATATCCTGTGAAATCCCTCTCAGAAATGGCCGTGCTGCCTGGGCAGAAATGCAATGGCTGCGGCTGAGCCTGTGGTGGCTGATGCAAAGAAAACTGAGTGAGGAGCTTGAGACCAAGGGAGGATAATATGGCCTGGGCTGCGAGCTGGTAAAAAGTGTGGGCTTGGACTGTGAACAAAAAAATACTTTACTTACAACAAATGGGGTCATTCCCAATGGAAAGATGAAAAGAGACTTATTTTCTCGAGCTCAGCCTGAGATGAGTCCAGGGGTACAGGATACTACAGTGCAATCTTGACTTTGAATTGGACCCAAGAACAGTAATAAAACCAAAATTGTTCAAATCATTTAAGGAGAAAAATCCCGTCTGTGCTCATGCTCCCTATTTAAATTTCCTTAAAACAGCATTTCCCTCTTCTACCTGTGCTGCTGAGTTTTTAATACATCTATTTAAATGCAAATTTTGACTTTTGGTCTGTAATCACAAAAATGTTTGACACATAAATTTTTATCAGCAATGTAATTTTATAGAGAAGCAGTAATGGAGTGGTAGGCCACAAATACCAGGGTGATGCATTGCTCACCCTATTTCAGTGTGGGGAAGTGCCTGCTCCAGTGTCAGCTGATGGGAACAATTGTTTCCTCAGTGCTCGACTTATTGAGATGCATGTGGTGCTCTAGAGAACTTTTTAACTGTACTTGGAGTGTTTGCTTGTGTACCAAAAGCTCCCTGAGGACCATCATTTCTGTGTGCTCTGAATTGCCGGGATGGCAGTCCTGACAGATGTATCTTCAAGAAGGGAAGGTTTTTTCCCAGCCTGGCATTTTTCTCCTCTTCTCAGTAGGTTTATTGCCATAGACTTGCCTGGATGGGAGATGTTTTACCAGCGTGATGTCAAACCCAGAGCAGGTTACTCTTTGCTTGCTGCTGAGTGTGTGGTTTTGTCTCAGTTTGGAAAGACAGGTGTCTGCCAGGGAAAAGCCAGAGCTTCCCGTGGAATGGAGCATGTAAACCACCTCCCTCTGAATTATTATAATTTTGAAATTAAGGGGCTTTCAGGCAAAGATGTGGGAATAGGAATAACAGTTCTTCACTAGGAATATAAAAAATTGTAGTAGTACATAAAAGCAAATGAACAAAAAAAGAGAAAAAACACTGACAAAGTCAGAGCACAACCTGACACCCTGTTGGTCAGGGTGTTTGTGGCAGTCCAGTTAAGTCCTCCTGGAGTGACAGATGCGGTTCTGTTGGAGTAGAGATAATCCTGTAGAAGGGTCCACTGGTGATGGGTCCAGTTTTCCTCTGTGAATCCAGTGCACACAGGCTGTGCTGGTGTTCTGAATCTCAGGTTTTATCCAGGTAGGAATGCTGGGCTCCTCCCCCTGGGTGGAGCATCTCCCAATGGGATGATGTAATT
>VYZR01030141.1:29682-40211 GCA_013400675.1 Oxylabes madagascariensis
CTGATGGCCTGCCCCCATGTCCCCTATAGGTCATTGCCCTTTGTCCTGCCCTTGTACCGCCCCTGTGTCCGCAGACCATTGGCCTCTGACCCCATGTTTAACCCTGGACACTCCTTTGATCTGGGTCTTTCTGTCCCTGGAATCCCTTGGCATGAGTCCGCAAAATAAACCTTGCTGGAATTCTACACAGGAGACCCTTCCCATCTTTCTCCTCTGAGCTATCCGTGGTGTGTGTGAGCGAGGACTGAGTGACTGCTGTGTGCCCACCCGAGCGCCTTCTCCAGGAGAGACGCTTTTAGGGGAGAGGTGGCAGAAACAACCATCCATCTCCACACTGCTACACAGAGCATCATCCACTCCCACCCCTGGCCCTGCACAGACCCCCCAACAATCCCCTCTGTGCATCCCTGGCAGCGCTGTCCAAACCCTCCTGGAGCTCTGGCAGCCTCGGGGCTGTGCCCATTCCCTGGGGAGCCTGGGCAGTGCTCTGGGGAAGCCCCTTTCCCTGAGATCCAGCTGACCCTGCCCTGGCCCAGCTCCAGCCCTTCCCTGGCTCCTGTCCCTGTCCCAGAGCAGAAATTGGAGCTGCTCCTGTGCTGCCTTTCAGAAGGATGTTGAAGAACACAGTGAGGTCCCCCTCAGGCTCCTCCAGGCTGAACAGACCAAGTCTCCCCAGCTGCTCCTCGTGACTTCCTCTCCAGTCCCTTCCCCATCCCCGTGGCCTCCTCTGGATGCTCTCTCCTGGCTTCATGTGTTTTCTGTGCTGGTGCCCCAAACTGCACCCAGAACTCGAGGTGAGGAGGCAGTAGGGAGCAGTATTTTCCAGTTTGTATTGTCTGGTCAGTCACAGGGCAGAGCAGAACGTGGTGCCAGGCAGGAAAGCAGTGTTAATCCCAGTCTTGACTTCCAAGCAATGTCTGAACATAAATTCATTTTAAAGAAACACTGTGCCCATACAGTGAGCCAAGTCTGTGCCTCCCTGTGATAGCAGGCTTCTATTTACTTAATTCTAGTACTAAGTGAATGTAGGTGGCTGCTTTCGTTTTACTTATTGTTTAAAATAGTTCTTATATTATGGCAAGGATCAATATGAAATGCCAGGTATTTTATTGTACTTACAGTTACAGAAGATAGCACACCTTAGGTTCTGCACATTCTGCATTTTATGTTCCCTAGATACCCCGGCGTTAATTACATACTTCAGATTGCAAATGACAGAGGATGTGAAGGGCACTGCGCTACATTTTCATTCTCATCATCCCTATCTATTTTCTGAATTTAGACAGGTTACAAAGTACTGCTGAAGACTTGAGCAGTATTGAAGCCATTTAAAAAATAGCAGTAACATGTCCAGTGTATCAAATAGTCTGGTTCCTTGCTGTTTGGCAAAGGACAAGAAATTTGGAGGGGAGGAAAATCTTGAACCAAAAGCTGTTTGACTGCATCAAGAGTCTGGAGAAATTATTTCTTACCCAGTCCACTCAGTGGGATCATTGCCGATTTCCCTGCTCACTGAAATGTCCTGGGGCCTGTTCCATTGCCACTCATCTCTGCTGACTGGGTCTGCTTTGCTCTGCTAAAATCTGTTTATTCACTGCTGCTGAGGTTGGAGTGAGCTGGATCATTACCTAACTGCTCAAGGTTAACCAACTTCTTGTGCTGAAATGGCTTTTTATGAAAACCTTTTAAGGTTTTGAAAATACTTGTCATTGTTTTACCAAAAAACCTGAGATTTGAGTGCAGCCATCGTCATATTTTTAGTGAGATTGAGATTTTTGCTCTCTTTCCCCCTCTCTCAGTGTTGCAAAAACACTCACATTATTTTTAGTCCATTTCTGCTTTATTCATGTGCAAGAACAACAAATGTCCTGAGTGTATCTGTGAAGTGCTTTACTTTCCAAGTGCTTATGTAATTTGCTGGACACTAATGTTTAAATGTTTGCCTATTGAAAAAAATAATTTGTATTTGTATATTCAGAAACACCATACTAGTGGTTTTCATTCCTCATTCTGGTCAACCTTCTTTCTCTTTAGCACTAAGCAAATTTCATAGTGTAGTCATGCAGTTTTTATAATACTTTTGAGACTGGAAATTAATTGCAGGCTTGATTAAGATGCGTATTCAATGCACATCTGCATGGACCAAATTTCCTATAGAAGGTTGTGATCAGTGTCAGGCAGTTTCTCTTCATTTTTCAGGTTTTTTATCCACGTTATGGCCTTAGTTTTTGTACATTGTCTTCACCAGTCTGGATCTTGAGAGTTTGTGTCCTCAAGTCCTCAAAGCACAGGGATTTTGGTCTGCCACTTTGGAGCAGCATCCGGAGATGCCGGTGCAGCACCAGGAGCATCCCCTGCACCTCCGAAGGTCCAGGAGGATTTTCAGACCATGCATCGTTCCCATGAGCCACTCCAGGCCACTAGCTTTAATACAATTAACCTTCCTGACCCTCCTTGTCATGTTCTGCCTTCTAAATTACCTGATTTTTCAGCTTAACATGTAGTAAACCCTTCATTAGTCATTTTGGTCATGGTGTATTTGTAGAAGGGATGGAAGTGGGGGAAACGGGCTCACAGTAGCTAAAGCCAAACCAGGGGTATAGCCCAGATGAAATTCAGGAAAGGAGAAATCCCAAGGGGAAGAAAAGTCTTCTGTATTTATTACCAGTTTATCCCCTTATGGTGCCCTATACACCTGTGCTGATCTTGGGGAAGGGGAGCCTGTTACTGCCAAGCACTGCAGGAAGCTCTCTGTGCTGATCTTTGGCTGCAGAGGAAGCAGGGCAAAAATGGAATGTGCAAAGGGAGCTTGCAGGTGACAGCTTCAAGCTGTGATACAGCGTTTCAGATCAGTTTTAAGGTATTTAATAGATATGTGCTGTCATGCTTTTTTTGTTGTTTTGTTTTGGTTTTTTTTTTTTTTTGTTTTGGTTTTTTTTTTTTTTTGTTTTGGTTTTTTTTTTTTTTTGTTTTGGTTTTTTTTTTTTTTTGTTTTGGTTTTTTTTTTTTTTTGTTTTGGTTTTTTTTTTTTTTTCAAACTTGTCAGTGTTTTATTTCGGATGGGAGAAGTACGGGCAAATAGATGGTTAATGGTGAAACTTCTATCACTGCTGTATGAGGTAGCACATATTAAATGTGAGGTTCTGGCTGCAGATTCGTGGTGCTCAATCCTGTGCCATGCTATTGCTCAAAGCTGGATTGCTTGCAGGCAGGCACATGTAAACAAACCCCTCACTGTTTGATCCTGGATGGAATTCCTCAGGATGGAATTCCTCAGGATGGAATTAGCAGCTGGCCAGAGGGATGGGGCAGTGCCAGTGAGCTCTTCACGGCTTCACAGGGCTCAGAGTTCCTCCTGGTGGGTGCCAGGGCTGAAAAGTTTGTGAACCCCACAATATCACAGCCTGTGACTGAGCACTGGTGGTTTGGGATTTGTGTAGATCAAGGCATTTACATTAAATATTGGTCACATCAGTTCCTGCATGGAAGAGGCTTCTGCAGCGTTGGGATCCTGAACTGCAAATAAAGGAGCAAGAGGATAAAAGGAATAGAAATAGATGTATTTTCTCCTCTTTCATTGCTGGATTTATGCTCTGTTGGCAAAGCTGAGTTGTTTTTATAATTATTGCACTTGTGCACCTCTCAACTGGATTTAACAGAAGTTCACTAGGTAGAAGTAAAGTCGTGCTTGCTAGGCAAGCCAAAATCCAAAATACCATCAGATCTGAATGCAAAACCAAAGTTTTTAAAGAGAAAAATCTAAGAAATACAGCATCTACTTTTACTTTAGTGTTAGGACTATTATAGCTATAAATCTGAATTCACTGCCATTACTCATCTCTCTAAGGTGTTGATTTTATAAAAGTGATGCTAGGGAAAAAGCCCACCCAAAAGTGAATTAAAATCTAAATCTTAAGTTATCACACAAATGTTTGCTATTTATACTGTCCATCTGTCTATGGTGCCTGACAGATAATCGATATACTCTTACTAAAAAAACAAATCCTGTTGCTCTGGAGAAGCACAGCACTGAGCCCAGCTAGAAGTTCCTGTAACACCCGAGCAGCTCCCTGTGCATAGCTGCATTTGTAGAGTGCTCTGAGAAATAAGGGCAGATGAATATTTTTTAATAACTGAATAGTCAAATAATGGGATTGAAAGCAAGAACAAAACATCTGTTTCCTAAACTCTGCGTTCTTGGGCAAGGCTGCTTGGGGCTGCAAGGAGTGGGCAGTGCTGCCTGCTCTCCATTGCACTAACACTGATTTATTTGTGTTTTTTGCGTGGGGAAATGTTTGCATTTTGCTGCTGAGGTTTGGAAGAAATTCAGGTTTTCTTGCTGGGTGATCAGCAAGCTGTTGTGTGGAGCTCAATTATTATGATTCCAGTTTTTCCCTCCTCGTGGGCCTTCCTGTTGAAATTTGGGGCTTTTCAGGGGGCTGGTTTCAGTGGGAGGTTGGTGCTGTCTTTTGGTGGAAAGAATGCCTAAACTCCAGCTTCTGCAGATGACTCATGTATCACAGCTAATCAGAGTCACAGTGGTTCTTCATACATCTGATTATCTATGTTTGTAGCAGGCTTATTTTCATTAGGGAAGCAAACTCTAAAGCTATAATAATCCAGTAAATTATTATGTTCGGTTGTATAGATGTGAGCTGAATTTTTTCCTTGGTATCAAAGAGAAATGGTCACTGCAATGAAGCAAATTCTACTTGTATTTGTGCAGGTCCATGAGCATGAATATGAAAAAAGGAAACATTTTTTCTCATTTACTTTTCAGGTTTTGCAGAATGATAATTTGTTTTTCAGCTCATGATAAACTTCTGTGGTAGAATCTTCCAGTTAAATCTGAAAGGTTTTTGCAGGTCTTTGAAGTACAAGCCTTTATCTTGTTTGGGATGTGTGGCTCTTCTTAGCAAGTTAATAGAATCTACCTCCTGAAACATTATGGGGTAAAATGTTAAATAAATGCATTATTATTGCATTAAATCTCAGAAAAAAAATTGGCCAGTTTGGAAATAAAATTTTTGTTATTGAGTGACTTTCAGGGTTTTGAGGGTTCAGACAAAACAAAATTGAAATAGTTATAATGAAAGAACCTACAGCACACAAGTTCTATTTACCCCTATTTAGTTCTCTTAGTGGGGCGTTTTTAATCTTTTCAAAGGTGAGTTTGAGAGTTAATTGTTGATTTTGTTGGTTTTATTAGCACACCAATATAATGAATTTTTGACCTGCTGAAAGAACAGTGAACAAGTTCAGTTTGGATTTTCAGGAGTGCCATGCCTGTAGCTGCTCTGCTTTGGCATGATGGGGTCTAGAGCCAAGTGCAGCCCACCCTGAGGACTCTGCTGTTTTCTGCATTGGCACCAATGCTGTGCCAGCAGTGACTGCATGAGCAGCTGCTTTGAACAGGCTCATAGTGAGTGACAGTGCTGGGCTGCATTAAAAATGGGCACAAAAGCAGAGGGGAAGGAGCTGCCTGTGACCGGTGGCGTTGGTTTTGATTGTTTAGCTGTAATTCACATTGTGCAGCCAGCAGAACCCCACAGAGGCACCCAGGAGTTACCTGTAGGAGGCTGGGCTTGCAGAGGGAGATGTTTTTCCCTGCCATTTGTCACGGGCTGTGCCAGGTGTGGCTGGTGGCTCCGCTGCAGATGTCTCAGGTGTGCATCCCTCGTGCCCCTGCACATCCCATGCCCCTGGCAGGCTGCAGAGGCAAACCATGGGCAGCAGCCTCTGCTTTTATTCTCACTGTACTGGCACACAGAAAATGTCCAAATTACCTCATGCAAAACAAAAAAAAGGTGCCTAGAATATTTAGTAATTAATTTTGAAATTAGAAATTTGCTGGTCATCTTCCTGCCCTGGGACAGATTTCAGAGTATGACTGAAGCCAGAACGGAGGAGACGTCTTTTAAAGTCATTCTGTCAAATCATTTAAATTAGTTCAAAGGGCAATTCGTACAATTTCAGAAAATACTGTTTGTGTTTTTTCCCACCGTTCCCAGATTTTGAAAAGTTATTGCTTAAGGAAAGAGTTGGAAGTGCTGTGAGAGAGCAGGCAGCTCCCTGCACAGATCCACAGCCCCGGTTCTGCATGAGAAACAGCGCTGAACTTCGTAGGAAGAGTATTTTGAGCAGGAGCGGTTGATAAGCACTCCAGAATCAATATTTCATGTTATTCTACTATACAAATATAACACTGATAGCGGCAGCACTACAAGAGGCTGGAAACAAGTCAATGTCACAGGCAGTTGGCATTCAGGCTGCATGTCCAGCAGGCAGCTCCCGCAGCTCGGGCTGTGCCGTGGGCAGGGCACCGTGTGATGGAGTGGCAACACCAGCCATGCTCACAGCAGCTCTGGGTAAGTCTTCCTCACCTTCTGCCCCCTTTACTGGAGCCACACTGGGAAATTTCTATAGAAAGGATGATGCTGGGTTTTTCCTCTTTTTCTTAAACTGTGTTGAAAGGATTGATTTTAATGCCCTGAAATCAAAATTTTGTTACTGATCTTGAAATCGAGCAACCACAAATATTTTGCTCAGGGAATTAACTCTGGTTTTGAATCAGATAATTCTCTCACAATAAAGACTCTGGAAATTCATTGTAAGGAAGATCAGCGCTCTTTGGCATTTTTATGTTTTAGTTAGAGGATGTAGCAATGGGAAGACAGAATAATGAATTGCCAGGAAGGCAGGGAAGTTAGAGGAATATAACTGGTGCTTATGCCTATTATTGTTGCAGGTTTTTGACATTTAAAGGGGTTTGCAACCCTTCTCTTATCAGAGCTAATGCCAGACAATCAGTCACCCTGGCACAGCAGTTCTGTGCCTCACTGTTAGTAATGCTGCTGATAATTGATGTGCAGCAGCAGAATTTATAAATGAAATTAGCTCCCCAAAGTTTAAGTATGACTGTGATTGAAGCAGTAATGATAGAGTTCATGCAAGTAGGTTTGCCATTTATCTGAATGTATCATTACTGACAGTGCCTTTTCGTTAACATTTTGTTATCCTTATTCATGTCATTGTTATAATGTCCTCTCAGATACCTGCAAATTAAACTGACTCGTGCTCAATGCTGATCCTTCCTGCGCACCCCTGCACCTCCTTCTTTGGAATTCATTTGTGCAACATTTGATTTTTAAGATCTCTGGGAGCATCTCCAACATAGTCAGAGGAAAGTGCTGTTCAAATAATTGGGGAACAGCTTTGGCTTCCTTGGCAATGAAGACTTTTCCATGCTTTATTTGTCGGGAAGACACAATATTAGCATTTTACTCAAAATTCAAAAAGTTGCTTTTAGCTACAAGTAAAAGTGAATAGAAACAGAATTTTTAGCAATCCAGCAATGTTTCAGATTTTGGACTCAAAATCAAGAGAGCCCCACATCACCATGGATTTGATAATATCTTTAGCTAATCGTGGAGACTCTTTTTCTAAAAACTCTTATGAAAAATTACTGAAGGAGACACAATTTTGGTGAAGGTTCCATGGTAATCTGAAAAGTGATTAAATGTAAGTTGAGTCAAATAGATTCTGATTTTTAAAAAATCATGTATCTGTTTTCTGAATCTTGAAAACCAGAACTTGACTATCTCATTTTGTGATTGTTTTCTCTTGTTCCAGTTGCTTCTGCATGTAGAGATTTTAAAGGGCTGTAGGACAGAAGGGTTTTGGTATTAGTGAATATCAAAGAATTTGTTAGAGAAAGTTTCATCATCTCCATTCTGTACAGCAAAACCCCAGAAATTCCGTGCAAAGGGGCGAGGTTAGAATAGTTCTAATTACCTTGATTTACTTTAAGGATAGATAAGTACTAATGGTTTGCTCTTTTTTTGTTTGGTTGGGTTTATTTTTGTTTGCTTTGTGGGTTTTTTTTTGTTTTTTTTTTTTTGTTTGTTTGTTTTACTAGACCAATTTCTCTAATAAATTATATTGAGATCTGTGAAGGAAAAGTTTATATTTGTAGGTTTCCCATCACTGGAGTAATTTTTCTGAAATTTCAGTAAAGATGGGGAAAAAAATCCAGCAATTTAAATCAGACAATATGTATAAATTCATAGAAATGTATGAATGTTTTTAGAAATCCATCCAACCCTTGGCACTGACTTAATTTTAGTTCTCAGAACTGTTTGCTTTAATCCCTTTCCAGCCACGAATTAAACTGAAGAAAATATTTACAGTGCATCTACTGCATTCCAAGGGAAGGGTCCACACTTCCTGGCCTGGCTGGTAACTTTTGTGGTTTTTACCTCGTGAGGAGGTGGAAAGGAGTGAACACAAATGTGATTTCAGAAGGTTATGCCTGGTTTCAGTGGTGCTCATTTCAGTCTCTGCAGCAAAAGAACTGGAGGGCTTCCAGTTTATTCTCTTCTTTAGTGTAGGGGCCGTCATCTTTGAGCATGTTCAGCAAATTCAGTATCATGAGGAGATAGCAGGACTAAACAGGATCTCTCTTGCTGAAAAGATTGTAGCATATCCTATATACACACACGTGGTTCTGCCTTTTTGGCAGTGTTTGAATATTGGGACCCAAAGGAAGTAAAGCTGTAAATTACAGCTTCTCAGATTTTAAATCTTTGCCTGTTTAGTATTGTGGGGGGATTTTCACCTGGGTTTCTGGTAGGAAGACAGCAGTGTTTGATTTCCTGGACACCTTTATTTTGAAGTGTTCCCTTTAACAACACATAATTTCTGACATCAGGTTTTGGTTGCTTCATTGAATGGAGTTTATTCTTCTAGTGGTTTACATTTAATTAGTAATGTACTAATTGATACACCAGACAGGTTCAGTGAAATCAAGGTCACAACCTCCCCAAGGTTTTGCCAGCCATCTAATTTATATGAATTTCCTCTAAGTCATGACAGTGATGCTTTAATCCATTAAAAGCCACATGGAAATTCGGAGACAGAACACATTTCTCAGTTTCCGAGCGGTGAAGTGTAAAACTTTCCAAAGCAGTGTTTAATTGTGTGCCAGCCCAGTGCCTGTGTCCTGGGGTGGGGATGGGGAGTGTGCCTCAGTGTTCTCCTTGTTGTGCCAAGCTGCTGAGGGAGGTTCTGCTGCCCTGTTCAGGGCTCTGTGCTGTGCAGAGGTGTGAGGACACAGCCTCTGTTGGAAGTTCATGGAAAGGATGAATTGGCGACTTGTGTTAGCTGTTTAATCCCTGGTGGGGATTAGGGATTCACCATTTCCGTGTCTGTCTCTCCATCTCTAGAGACAGACTCCACTGAAGTAAGGGGTTTTGGGGGTTGACTTGGAGTAGCAGAGACCAAAGTCAGGTGCAGATTGTCACAGAGCTCTGTGCTCCCTCATGACAAGGGTGAGGTCTCTGCAGGGGTGTAACCACAACCTTACAGTCTCTCTGCCTTCCCCTGAACTTCTCAGAAGGCCAAAATCTTGCCCTCCACTTTGGCTTTGGGCAGGATCTGTGACCCCTCTCGACACCAATCTGGAATTTGGGGAGTTAAGCTGAAGGGCACCACTTAAGGAATGTAAGAATTAGAGAAGTCCATCTCTGCCACAGCAGGGAGATGCTGAAAAGAAGGGACAATTCTGCTGAAATGTCAACAAACCTGGGATTTGGCTTTGTGGTTTTTTTTTAAGGACAGTCTTTATTAACTCAGTCCGTAAACTAGTTACCAAAATGGTAACAGCAGTAGTTGTCTCTGTTTGTGGCAGGAAGGACTATTCATAAAAGTTTATCTTCCCTGAGCAAACAAATTTTAATATGTGGGTTCCATCATCTTCTGCTTTTTAATAGTATAGCTCTTTTAATATCACTTCTTTTCTAACAAGATCATACCCTGCTCCCTTAGGCCATGTTAAAAAGGTCAGTCACTGAGTGGTATTTTAATTTAAATAAAGAGTGAAAGACAGAGTGTTTTTTCTAGAATACTAAAAGATCACCTATTTAAATCTTCCTTTTAATGTCTGTTTAACTATCTTTCTTTGAGGCTTTTTCTATGACCTTCAACATAATTTAAACTTAATTTTTAATTCATTATTCATGCCATTAAATACTAAAACCTGTTTCTTGCTGCAGTTTATTTCTCTATTAAATGCATGTGTTATAGTGGTTTTGTTTGGTTCTGTAACGAATTCTGATGTACTGGCATTTTAAAACACAGTAGAGAAGAATGCTTATTTTGAGAGGTAAAAAAACCTCAATGTGTAAACGTTGTATTATATCAACAACATTATTTAAGGTAAAATAAGGGGGCGGGGGAAGGACAGGTTGAACTTGGGGCCTCTTGCCTCGATAAATTCTGTGTAAATGCCACTGTGCTGTGCTGCCCTGCGTGGGCTGGGAATGGGCTGCTCCAAGTGTTCCCAATTTCTGAAGTGCTTCAGCTGCACACAGCAATAACTGTGGCAGCTCCACTGACACCCTGACACCTGCTCTACATCATTGTTTTGGCTTTTCCACTTTTTTCTCACTCGGTAATTGAGTTTCATGGCTTGGTGCAGGAGATGGGATGAACTGCAGATAGTTATGTTATTATAGATTAGCCATAGTGAT
>VYZR01030160.1:0-13900 GCA_013400675.1 Oxylabes madagascariensis
ACATTAAAAAAATCTCTATTTCTGCATCTAGTTGAAATCAGAGAGGAATTTGTGTGTGCATTATCTGCTGGCCCTCTGTATTTTAGTGCTGTGGTTTTGATGGGTTTTTTCCCCCTCATTTATTGATTCATTGCTTATGTTTGCAGGAGAATATACAAGCAGTTTGACAGTCTCAAGTCCATCTCAATCATCTATCTAAGCACTAACTACTTAAGTACTAAAGAGAAGACCAAACAGTCAGCTTCGTTGGCATTTGGTTCATAAAGAGATTTGAATCTTACTTCCTGATACCAATACCTCAAGTCTTTGTGTCTTTAGGATTTTTAAAGTGACAGTAATCCTAGAACCAGAGGGTAGATAAGGTTGGGTGGGACCTCCAATTCCCTCTTCAAGGCAGAGTTAACTACAGCTCGGGACTGTGTTCACTTGGGGTTTGAGTACCTCCAAGCTTGGAGACTTCACAGTCCCTCTGTGGGGTCTCTTGCAGTGTTCAGTCACACTCACAGTAATTTTTTTTTATGGTTAACTAGAATTTCTTTTATTTCAGTTTGTGCCCATTGCCCCTTGGCCAGCCCCTGGGCACCAGGGAGAAGAGCCTGGCTCCATCACTCTACTTCCCCCTCTCAGGTATTCATACACCCTGATTAAGACTTCCCCGAGCCTCCTCTGCTGCAGGACAATCCCAGCTCTCTCAACCTATCCCTGTATGTCAAATGCTCCAATTGCTTCATATTTGTCACGGTCCCTCAGAAGACTCAGCTTAGTAGGTCCTCATCTCTTCCATCCTGAGGAGTCCAGCACCAGACATAGCACTGTAGATGTCTCACCAGTGCTGCACAGAGGAGGAGCATCACCTCCCTCAGTTTGCTGGAGAAGCTCTGCCAAGTACAGCTCAGCAGACCACCAGCCACCTTTGCTGCTGGCTCACTGTCAGCTTGTCCCCAGAACCTCAGCCAGGCTCCACCAGCATCCCAGGAATGCTGGTCTGACACACAAGTGAAGTGAACATGGTGGAAAGAGGTATTATCTTTCAGTAGGTCAACTCAGAATGCTGGAAAAGGCAGACAAGAATCCCAACAGGAAAAAATTCCTAATGAAATGTCAAAATAATCAGTGGAACTGCCCCGAGCCACTCCCAAAGTAAACAGCATAAATCTCACAGACTGCCTCAGGACGCTTCAGTGAACAGGGAAAGCTTTTGCAGCTTTACTGATAGGACTGCTAGTCTAAGAAGCAAAAATCTTTATCCTGCAGAACAGGGCATGTGGGTCCCAACCTACCAACACAAAATGCCCAGTTATATCGGACCAAGTTTTCATATTTGAGCCAAGTGAATGATGTCCTCCTGTACAAACACAAAATTCTGTCCTCTCACAGAGACAAGGGCTCATGCTGGATGGACCACTCCTTTCCACTTGACACTGTGTCACTCCTGCCTGTATTGATTCAGGCTCCCCATTATGATTAGAACAAGTGATTTAATCTTGTATTCTTGAACAGTGCTAATATGTCCTCTCTAGCCTTGCTGCTCACAGCTGGAATAACCAAACCAGCCCTCAGTCCCACTGCCAACACCTCAGACCTAGCCCTAGCCACAAGCAGGACATGAGGGCAAGTGGCACAGGCAGAGCTGTGTCATGTGCTGAAGCTGGAAGGGTTCAGCATGGGCCACTTGCACCCACTCTACCCTGACCCACCAAGGGCTTCCTGGCATTAACTGATCTCTGGAACCTCTTCACTTTAGACATGACCTGTTTATTTTACCTGTTCTTGAAACAATGCCTGCTTTTTGCTTTTACTTTATTACACTGGAGAATCAGAGCTTCAGTCACTGGTGTGAGCTGCTCTACTTGGAGGAGCACATACTTATCAGCATGAGAGAGCATTTCTAGACGTGTGGATCTAGCCCTCTTACAACTATTTTCTCCAGGCCCTTGTTTTACCAGCAGTATTTAATTACAACATAAAGTCCTGAAATGTTCAGATAAACACAAATAGATAAATGTAATAAGTAATAATGTGATAATCTAATAATAAACACTTTACTCAATTAAAGTTAACCTTGCAATAGCCAATGGAGCAATGGCACCCAGACACCACTAGCCAGCTGCCCTCTGGCAGAGAAGCCCCCACATCAAACTGCACCAGCAGCCACGCAGTAAACACTGGGACAAATGATCCTTTCTCTCTGCTCAACACTTGGGCAAGCACAGCCAGAGTACTGGGGCCAATTGTGGACTCCCCAGACCAAGACAGACTTGAATATGGTAGAGCACGGTCTGGTAGAGGCCCCCAGGGTGGCTGAGGGCTGGAGGAGATACCAAGGGGCTGGAGGAGATACCAAGGGAACATATGGACAGCACCAAGGAATCAGTCCATCATGTGATGGTGATTGACTATTTAACTCAGACAGATTTCAGACAATTTCAGATTGTATTCAAGCCCAGCACGCATTAATGTTTCACTGCACACAAGGTGAAGTGCTAATAGTCAGTGTAAAACACACCAGCAAACCTTGCAGATAACACATCAGAACCAAGAGGACATAACTCTGGGAACACAGGTTTTGATAAATACAGCCGAACAACCACTGCCAACAGCCATGTGCAAGATTGAATTCCATTGAAAAGGTTAAAATGTGTGACCATATCCTGAATTTTTACTGCAGGTGACCTCCAACAAAAAGCAATGGCTTGCATCCACTAGAGTGTGGAGCCAATCACAAGACAACAAAGTCACAGAGAATGGATATGTTCAGTCACAAATTATCTACAATTAGTGAAAATCAGCTCCCAGGTTTCTGGCAGGTGGACAAGACACCCCTTGGTGTCACAGCAGCCACCATGCCCAGCACATCCTGTTCAGTTCTTGCCTACTGCAGTGCCTAAACACAAGTCTCCGAGCTTCAGGTGTAACTCAGTGCTTAGACACTTACATAGTTATTCTTACATTCTAAGTAATATCATACACATCCCAAACAACCGCACAATCATGAGGGCATTACAATAACACAGAAAGGTGAACTGTAAACCATGTACACACACTCTAAAGTAAAACGTTATCCGACAGGTATCAGGAACATTTCTCTTGCTCATGAACTTGCCACAGACATCCTCACAGCCCTTGCCCACTTCTCTTTTGCATGATTATTTGGAGTTTGATATTTCCTAAGACAGTTTTCAACTTTAATTGCAAGAAAATCCATAGCAGCTTACAGTTTAAAAGCATGCATATGAACGTGAGCAACAGATCCAGTAGAAATAGAGACCTCCCTAGAAATACCAAGAGTCTGTAAAATGCAGAGGTTCAGGCAGGAAATATTTCTAAATACCATAAATATTGCAGAAGTTATAGAGTTTTTCCTTTTGTTTTCTAAACAATACTCATTCTGTAAGGTATGGATGTGCCCCTGACAGTGCTTTCAACTTTCTGCTCAGCAACACCCTGGTATTTTTGAATTAACCCTAAAGAAAATTGAGCAAATCTCAAGCAAATACTACACAAACCAGACCTTCTGAAAAATCAGCATTTATAGGCAGTGTTTATGGATTTAAGATTAAAACTCCTGGAATTGCTGCTTACTTTCTCATTTTTCATGAGCTTCTGCTTCTCTCCTTCCTTACAAAAATATCCTAATTTTTTCCCCTCTTGCTAATCTTTATAAAACACACATCTTTAGTACTGCACACTTGGTGTTGGATTACTGAATATGCAATACTGTCTCTAACAATACCTCCTGAGACAGAAACCCAAAGGTATTGGGAAGAATTTGCTGTATATCTACATTTTATTCCCTCTTCAAAGGGTTTATACAGCATGAGATTTGGAAATAAACAGGTCTCTTCTGCAAGCGCTCTGCATATGAAACCACTGAGTTTCTCCTCCTCATACATGCCTGCATGAAGGATTACAGTATTTCAGATTCTTTTCAACCCCCAAGCCCCTCCACAGCAATTTCTTCATGCCCACATGTTTTCTCCATCACCTAGCATCCCACTCTCCTCTGCAAATTACCCCTCACAAAAACATTGCCATGTTACTTGCAAGTGGCACATGTTCATTTTCTCCTCCCTTCCCCATGCAAATGTCTCCCACAGCAAATAAACCAAAGGGACAGGGAAAGCATAACGGGAGGTCTTACCTTTTGATGGTCTTCTTTGTTTCGTTTGTAGAGAAGAGAACGTACCCATGACAGCACCCATTGCAAAGCTACTCGTGAGTTTTTGTGGGGGGGTTTATATTAGCTGCAATTTTTTTATTCCTCTTACCCCACCCCTCCACTGACAGTGAACAAAATCTATGTGAAATGCCCCCAAGAACAAAACAAAACAGAGGAAGTCCAGACAAGAAAGAAAAGAAGGAAGGAGGAGGGAAAAAGCAAAGCACTGCAGCTCGGCATTCAGCAGGCGTTAAGCTTTGACGGTTTTTTTTAAGTCAACACACATGCACTGACTCACAGCCAGCTGCACTGTTATTATTCGAAACAGCTTCCCATCAAAATTTAAATGCTAGGTAGATTCCCTCAGACCAGAGCTGGCAGCAGATGCATCAAAATATTTACTGGAGCACAGCCACATAAATACACAGGCTAATTCTTCCTCCTGTTCCCTTATGGCTCCAATGAGCATCCTGTAGGTCTAGCGAGAGAGCATCAGTGCAGCTCTTCCAGTGAATACTAAACTGGAGTCCTGTAGACGCATTGAGGGTCTCAGGGGAAAGCCAGGGCTTTGGGCTGGATACCAATTCGGAATGAATGGAAATCTTCTGAGTGAGAAGCAATAGTGAACAAGGCATCAAAGCCCCAGCTGTGCGGGCTGTGTGCTCCTGCTAATTAAGAGTCTGACACAAAGGTAGAAAGCAGCAATTTCTAACTGTCTTCTCGAGCAGAAAAGTCAGAGGAAAATTACTAAGTGCAAAGGGGGGAAACAGAAAATTTCACCACAATCCTTTTCCTTCATAGTGTTTCTCACACACCAGAAAGATATACAGGACAATTAACTTATTTTTCTGCCATGTATGTATG
This sequence comes from Oxylabes madagascariensis, assembly GCA_013400675.1. Classification (NCBI taxonomy): domain Eukaryota; kingdom Metazoa; phylum Chordata; class Aves; order Passeriformes; family Timaliidae; genus Oxylabes; species Oxylabes madagascariensis. The sequence goes on from VYZR01030160.1 coordinate 5,024, forward strand.
TGCAGATCCTTTTCAAGGATATTACAATGAAAAACTGTTGAAACAAAACTCTGCAAACATTGAGTGACTAGGAGGAGGTAGAGCAGTTCCCAGCATTTTTTTCAGTTCTATCGTATTTCAAAAAATCAGCTAGACATCTGGTTATGTTTCCTCAGAAGGTGGAATAGCAAGTGCTCAGGTACAGAAGAAGTTAAATACACTGAGGCCAGTCTCAGAACCCAAATTAATTTGCTACTTGGACATGGAGACTGAGATTAGGGCAGCATCTGTGCAAATACTGTCTTTTTCAGAAGAAATTCACCACAGAAGAAACCACCTTGTCTCAACAAGTTTCCTCAGCTTTCCTCTAACTTTGCAGTAGATTCCCTCAGATGCAGATCCCAGCTCCCCAAATGTTGGTGTCCCTGGAGGTACAACCCTGCCTTACCTGCTGCTCACCTGCTGCCAGCATCTGTCTTTGCATGCACAGGTATATTTGCAGCTTTAGTGTATACCAGCAAAGAGCTTCCCCCTTAGTTTCTAGTTGGAGAAGGCATTGCAAAAAATAATTTATTTTTTCTTATTTTATTACTCAAAACACATCAATTGAACTTTTTGTGATAAATACCTAAGGGAAGGTACTGTTTAAATACCCAAGTCTTGAAATGAAACACATCAGTTTGCAGGGAATTATCCAAGACTAGGGGCACACAGGGGCCTTTGTCATAGTGGGAGGAGGCTGTCCCGGCTTGTGCAACGTTCTCTGCCTTCCATCCAGCCTCCACTCCTTCCCCCAGGCTGATCACAGCTGAGGTCCCACTGCCCCTGCTTCTCCAGCCATCCAGTTCCAGATGGGGGCCCTCAGACTATGTTGATCTGCATCAGGTACTGAACAGCGAGATTCCTAAGCCGTTTAAAAATGTGAATATTTATATTTATTTTATTAATATTTTATTTGCATTTACAGAACAGAATATTATATAGGCTACAGTGCACATGAGGAAAATCACTGTTCTTGGGACTTGTGCATTTAACAAAGGCTGGAGGGTGACCACAGGCTACAGCCGATGTCTCTAAAATGTCAAATCTAGGAATCTTCAATCTAGGCAAACTGTCACTAGCAAAAGTCAAGGTGTTGCCAAGGTGTAAGGCCCCAAACAACTCAGTTGATGAGGTTTTTAAAAGGGTTTATAGTTGTCCATATACACTGGGTTAGATGCATAGGAGAAGTGCTGACAAGATATTCTCAAGAGAAAAAAGAACTTTACTGGAAACTTCAGAAATTTGAGGAACTTTGGCAAAAGGTTTAGTGCAACATTCAATCAATACAAAACACTTCCCAAAGAATAAACTGGGCCCATTCAACTTAGCAAACTTTAAGCCCATTCAATTCTAAATTTCTCAAAAATTCCAAGAAGAGGGAATTAGGAGAAAGAGAGAGACAGAAGAGGTATAGAAAAAGACATATATAGCTACCAGCTCCTGAGTTCCATAGTGTTCCAACAGAAATTCCAAAGAGAGGTCAAGGGTCAAGACATGTGAGTGCCTCATGCCCTGTGGCCTTAAAATACCCCTTGGCCCTTACCCTAGGTTGGGCTTCTGGTCATTTGGCCACTCAAGAGATGTATTAGGGGGCTCCAGGGGTTGGGTGCGGGGCATTGCATCCATTGTGTCAGGGATTGGCAGCCACTGCCAGGGTGGGGTGTACAGGGCAGGACACTGCCTCACCAGGGCAAGGCTTGACCTGCCCCTGCCCCTGCCCCCACACACATGTATTCCAAAATGTCTTGAGACATCACTCTTTCCAGTCTCTCACACAAGGCCACCAGTCACCAATTTCTTCAAGAGCCCCATCTACACATCTTTTAAATATCTCCAGGAATGGTGACGGTCCCACTACCCTGGGCAGCCTGTGTCAGTGCCTGATCATCCTTTTGGTGAAGGAATTTTTCTTAATACCCAACCTACACCTCCCCTTGAGGCTGATTCCTCTTGTTCTATCTCTTGTTACTTGGAAGGAGACAGACCCCACCTGCCTACAAACTCCTTACATCAAAAAGTACCTGGAAAGTAGCTGGCTTCAGGATTCCTTTTGTCATCAGTTGGATCTCAGCCATGCAGAAAGAGCTCTGGGAGTGACAGATCAGGCGGTCCATATGGAGAGATAGCCAAGAAGGAAGTAAGTTCAGAAGACAAGATTGCATCCCTGATGCTGCGCTGTTGTTTACTTGAAACAGCATGGCATATGAAAGCAAAGGGCAAATGTAAATATTCAGTTTTCTCTGAAACTTGAAAGAAATGAAAGATCTGTCTTGGCTGAAAATCAGTATTTACAGGTCCCTAAGATATCGCGGGGATAAGTGGTTACACACATTTTTATGTGTATGACTCAAATATATAAGAATGGGGACAAGAGGAGGGACCAGGTCTGTGCCTAGGCAGATGAGCACAGAATTGCAAGTTCAAAAAGTAGATATTCTCTTCCACAGCTGAAAACCAAGACCTCAGAGGAACAGAGGCATTGTAAACACTAAAAAACTAGAGTATTTGCCAGAACAGGCAGGAATTCTCTTTCCTCAAAAGATGATCATTCAAATATATCAAACAAGGAGAGGACACTTTAAGATGTAACTGCTGGTGGACATCCTTTATTTGAGGAAGTGAATATTTTTCAGAGTATTTCCTTTAGAGATAGAAGCTGCCTGAGCTCTGACTGTGATGGTGAAATGCACAGTTGTAGCTGTGTGGGTACCTAAGTCAGCATCCTGGGTTAGAGATACTAACAGAGAACCAAAAGTACATCAGGGATGTACTGATGCTCTGCCTGTACACCTGCCTGCAGTAAATTCAGAGCTTGGTTCTGACACAAAGGTGCACCTCAGTCCAATAGCCTGTACACCTGCCTGCAGTAAATTCAGAGCTTGGTTCTGACACAAAGGTGCACCTCAGTCCAATAGCATCAGTTTAGCAGATCACCTGGGAATATTTTGCTTTGCTCTTATTGTGAGTCGAACCATACTACATCTTTGCACGATGGAGCAGACTTTGCTGCAGAGTGGACATAAACAGGCTTTGAAGTTTAGATGTGGCACCTGCCCTGAATATCCAACCACAACCAGGTTGTACCTGATACCTCGCTACAGCTACAGCCATTCCACATAAAAGCAAGCTTAGGAAGGGCAGTTGTTTATCAGTATCTATGCAAACAATCATGGGAAATTCCATCATTCCTATGGAAATCGCAAGGTCTGTGACACTTCTGCCAGCAGTCAGTACACTAAAGTCATTCACCAAATTAAAACAAAGACTAATTGTAGTATAAAGCTCACCACTTTAGCATATATATATAGCATATATATACACGTAATGGAAATTAAGTGGGATTGGGGATGACTGAGAAAGTAGCATAATAGTGTGATCTACAAATTGAAACCTCCTTCCCATGAGACCCATGGGACAAAATAAGGTTTGTTCGACACCGGGTTTCACAAAAATAAATAATTTCAGGTAGCCTTCAAGCTCTTAAAATCACTGACATTTCCAATAAATGTTTTCAAGACTTATGAAATCCTGAAATCTTAATGGAAGCCAAAGTCAACCTTCCTCTAATTAAAGGAAAACAGCATTCTTTTTGGGAAAAAAGATTTGGAAAAAAAATCTGTTTCTTAAGCCAGCTTTTATCTAAATTCAGCTGCATTCCTACATGGCAGAACTATGTAGAGCTACAAAGATATGATGTGAAAAATACACTGTTAAGATACTCAAAAATCTTGACAAATCTGGAGATTTCTGCGTATTGCAGAGAATCACCACTTTTGGGGAATACTTGCAGTGTGTCTGTAATATGAGTCTCTCAGCAGTACCAGTGAGTATTTCCATCTGTAACTCCATCTTAACTTCATTTTCGTGAGAGAATTCACATTAAGGTCACAGCAGATGAAGAATGCTTCCAATAAAAGGGATATATGCTACTCCTCTTGTGCTAGCTGGTGGACTGAATTACTACTGTTAAAATTATATAACAACTTGTATCTTGCTGCTGAAATGCTNGTAACTGCTGGTGGACATCCTTTATTTGAGGAAGTGAATATTTTTCAGAGTATTTCCTTTAGAGATAGAAGCTGCCTGAGCTCTGACTGTGATGGTGAAATGCACAGTTGTAGCTGTGTGGGTACCTAAGTCAGCATCCTGGGTTAGAGATACTAACAGAGAACCAAAAGTACATCAGGGATGTACTGATGCTCTGCCTGTACACCTGCCTGCAGTAAATTCAGAGCTTGGTTCTGACACAAAGGTGCACCTCAGTCCAATAGCCTGTACACCTGCCTGCAGTAAATTCAGAGCTTGGTTCTGACACAAAGGTGCACCTCAGTCCAATAGCATCAGTTTAGCAGATCACCTGGGAATATTTTGCTTTGCTCTTATTGTGAGTCGAACCATACTACATCTTTGCACGATGGAGCAGACTTTGCTGCAGAGTGGACATAAACAGGCTTTGAAGTTTAGATGTGGCACCTGCCCTGAATATCCAACCACAACCAGGTTGTACCTGATACCTCGCTACAGCTACAGCCATTCCACATAAAAGCAAGCTTAGGAAGGGCAGTTGTTTATCAGTATCTATGCAAACAATCATGGGAAATTCCATCATTCCTATGGAAATCGCAAGGTCTGTGACACTTCTGCCAGCAGTCAGTACACTAAAGTCATTCACCAAATTAAAACAAAGACTAATTGTAGTATAAAGCTCACCACTTTAGCATATATATATAGCATATATATACACGTAATGGAAATTAAGTGGGATTGGGGATGACTGAGAAAGTAGCATAATAGTGTGATCTACAAATTGAAACCTCCTTCCCATGAGACCCATGGGACAAAATAAGGTTTGTTCGACACCGGGTTTCACAAAAATAAATAATTTCAGGTAGCCTTCAAGCTCTTAAAATCACTGACATTTCCAATAAATGTTTTCAAGACTTATGAAATCCTGAAATCTTAATGGAAGCCAAAGTCAACCTTCCTCTAATTAAAGGAAAACAGCATTCTTTTTGGGAAAAAAGATTTGGAAAAAAAATCTGTTTCTTAAGCCAGCTTTTATCTAAATTCAGCTGCATTCCTACATGGCAGAACTATGTAGAGCTACAAAGATATGATGTGAAAAATACACTGTTAAGATACTCAAAAATCTTGACAAATCTGGAGATTTCTGCGTATTGCAGAGAATCACCACTTTTGGGGAATACTTGCAGTGTGTCTGTAATATGAGTCTCTCAGCAGTACCAGTGAGTATTTCCATCTGTAACTCCATCTTAACTTCATTTTCGTGAGAGAATTCACATTAAGGTCACAGCAGATGAAGAATGCTTCCAATAAAAGGGATATATGCTACTCCTCTTGTGCTAGCTGGTGGACTGAATTACTACTGTTAAAATTATATAACAACTTGTATCTTGCTGCTGAAATGCTCCCCAAATCACATTATTGGTGGCAGATATCTTCAAATTCTGTTCAATACACCAATCCAGATAGCCTCTGGAGTTAATAACTGATTAAGAATACTCCATTTCAAGATGTACCAATGGAACGGTGGAGGCAGCTCTGAGGCATATTGTGGCACTACTTCCACCGGTGGCAACACACTAATGTGTGAAATAACCCCAACTAAACCAAACTCAATTGCACATATTCAGACCAGAATGTCTGCACTACTTTTAATGTAGTCATTTGAAGGTATCTTCAAGACTGAGCATCAACTTTTTGTAATACATCACCTTTAAAGTGCGAGTTCCAGACCAGGTTGGACGGGGCTTGGTGCAGCCCATCTAGTGAAATGTGTCCCAGCCCATGACAGGGGGTAGGAACAAGATGGTCTTGAAGGTCGCTTCCAATCCAAATCATATAGAATATGATTCTGTGAGTTCAAAAAGCCATGCTTATCTCTCAGGCACAGAAATGCTGACAGGGAAGCAGCCTCCCTGCTGTGTTGGCAGGGCCAAATGCTGAGTTGCAGGCAGGAGCAGCTCACCACACGCTTCAGGGAGCCGTGGCAATTTTACAATACACACAGAGGTCAGTCAGATGTTCCCTCACTTCATGCACAGTCCCCAGACAGAGATATATGGACAAAAGGAACAAAATTCATCTCTTGTCTCTTCATGAAGAAGGTATTTCCAGGAGTCCAAGAAGTTGAGCACTACTTAGTTAAGTGCAAGTAGTATACAAATTCTGTTACTTGTTACAGGAGAATCACAGACTGCATGGACGCTGAGACAGGGCATTTATCTTCTTTCGGCAGATCAGGTATCTACCACAACAATCACAGGGTTCCCAGCTGCTGTCTGACCTGTTTGGATTTCTTGCAGGGGAGTCAGTGTTTTACTTATATACCAGAAAATGGGTGATTGATTAACATTCCACAGATCCCTCCTCAGTAAAACCCTGCTGCTAAACTGCACAGAGTGGGAATTTTTTCATCTTTGCAGAGGAGCAGAGTGTCACTGGGGTGCCTCTCAGAGAAAGAAAAGCTACACAAACCACTGTCACACTATGGAGACCACATTAACTACCTAGACAACTACAGGTTGACAGTTTTTGAATGAAGCTAATGAATAACTTCTGAGAAGTTATATGCAGATCAGTTAATTCCAGTCAGCTCTTGGGTTTTTTTTCAGATTCACTCCAGTTGGCTTCCGTAGCAGACTTATTCCTTGGTTTAGATTTCATTCTTGCCAAAGCAACAACAGCAAAAAATTTAATAGCCAATTTACATGAAACAAATTTTCTGCAATCTTCTGTCATGAAGACTGTCAGCAAGATTTCATTAATCCATTGGGAAAAGCCCTGGAATAAAGCAGCCCTGAGGAACTTAGAGGATTCAGGTTGGCTCAGGGGTGGGCAGAGGGCTCTGCAGGGCTCCAGGGCAGAGGAGCACCTACCAGTGCAGCTCTGCCTGTACCTTTACCCTCCCCAATTTACAGAAGCCTCTAGACACAGCAACCCACCCACCAGCACAGCCACAAATTGCAAGTAAGTTTGTTTATGAACAGGGGCATAGCTTAGGTTTAGACAGCAGATGTCAGGTTTAAGCTAAAGCTGCAAACCCAACCTTGACAAACACAGAGCAGCATTATCCATGAAGCCATTTTCCCCTATGACATTCAGACTATGATACCATTTCAAAACCTAAAATACATACTATTTTCTCTTTAACAAGTCTAAATGAGAAAGACTAATATTGCCCTGACCTTTCACATGAAAAAATAAAAAGCTCTCCAAATGCATTGAACAACATCAGAGAGAAAAAATGGGAATGAAGATTCACTGCTTCTGATCTTTGTAGAGTTACTGGCTTGACTTCTGCAAGATACAGAAGTAAAAACACAGAAATAAAGTTATTCGTCCCTGCTGTGGATATTTAAATCTAAGACTCACCTGGCCTCTTACAATAGATAATCTACTGGAGTACACTGACCTTTCTCAGCCTTCTAATATGAGCCTGGCAGGCTAAATAAAACAGTGCCCTGCAATAACTAGGCATTTTTGCCAATGTCTTGGGAAGAGATGATAAAAATAGGAGTAAAAAGAAAAGAAATCCCTGTTACACCAGGATCAGCCCTACTCTACCAGGCTAAATTCTGAGGAAAGTCACCATGACAATTTCATAAATTACTGAAATTTGAGAAAGCATTACACAAAAACTGAGCATATTCTCTATTTTTTGGGCACAAATCTTTAAAACTCACTCTAAATGTACATTACTGGGAACAAAGTTATTTCCTGAGCCTCCTGATTATTTTTCTCCTTGCTGCCATTGACCTGAAGACTCAGATTCCAAACTGAAATTTAGATTATGCTTTGTCACATACTTAAGGGGTACCTAAACACATGTATAGCCATTGTTCTAGAAACTGGATGTAGAGAAACACATATATACACCCAGCTGCAGGCTCACCTTGCTAAGCAGAGCTCTGGCACAACTGCTCACAGTTCCAAACAGTGAACACAGGTCAGCTCACATGGCTGCGTGTTCCCAGTGCTGCCTAACATCCACGCCAGAAGTCAGCTCCTCACCCAAAAGGCCAGAAGGACCTGTCTTCAAGTTCAGGTTAAAGTAGAAGTTTTAACCTGGCTATACAGGGGTCTGAACAATGAACAGATCCCAGAGGCACTTCTTCCAGTACTGAGCCGATACCAAAGAAGGGCTTGTTCCAGGGCAAAGTCCGACCTATGCTTAAATTCTCCATTTGAAATAAGAGCCAAGTTGTCAGGGGTTTTGCCACTCATCTCTGACTCACAAGTCAGCTTCATGGGATAGATGTTACAAAGCTACACTTGATTAATTTTGCAGCAGCAGGAAGAAACATTAATCAAATGAAAAGTATTCCTGATAATATAATTTCTTTTTACCTTCGCAAATACACAAACCTTTCTGCCAGTAAATCCATGCTTTTTAGAGAACTGATGCACTCTAAATCTACAACATCAGGACTTGTGTTCTGGTTGTTATAGAGCCATTCAAAAGCAATTTCTCTGTTGTTTCTTTATTACAAATATTTATTAAAATTATTTTTCATACCTTCCTGTCACAGGCAAAAAAGCTGTGCCTAGCATTTAAATTACAGCATTCAACAACCTTGTTTATGTAAATTGATACTTAATATATTAACAAGGCATGGATTAGCTTAAGATAAGTATTCACACATGATAATGACTGGTCCAGACAGCAGCAAAGGAGATCAGTGGCAGCATATACATTTGAAATTGTTCCACCAGTACACCCGATCCAACATTAGTAACATTTTTAAAGGAATGTCATATAGAAAATATACTGTGCCATGTCGTAGATAAACCTGAGAAAGCACTCACTGCTCTGGTGACAAGCAACAAATGTCT
>VYZR01030169.1:6836-22315 GCA_013400675.1 Oxylabes madagascariensis
CCTGTAAATTCCAAAAAAAAAAAAAGAAAAAAAAAAAAAAACCACCAAAACCCAACAAAAAAAAAATGAAACCCACAACCCAAAAAGAGATCTAGGAGAAGTAGGTAAAGCAACTCCAAGGGCATGTTTGAAGTTTTTCCAAGTGATTTTATCCACCTACCCTTTTTTTGTTACCAGAGTCAACCCCCTACAACCAACCCAATCTATGCCCAAAGATCCTCCTCAAGGCAAATTTCTGCCTATGTCAAGGGATAGGTGACCTGACAGAAACATCATTATATAAACATGTCCTAGCCTTACTCTGTACTGTATTGTCACTGAAGTGTGGGATCACCTGCTCACAGAAGGAGTTGTGAATTTCAAAACCAGGTATCCTTTCATGATGCTTCGAGTTGGCCATCTTGATTTTCTATAGAGCCCAATTAAATCAACAGGTTTCAAAATTAGTTCAGTAGGTATTCCCCAGAAGAAAGTGAAACTACTGCTAGGGAGTTCCTGCACCATTTGTCGATGAGATGAGATGAGATGAGATGAGATGAGATGAGATGAGATGAGATGAGATGAGATGAGATGAGATGAGATGAGATGAGATGAGATGAGATGAGATGAGATGAGATGAGATGAGATGAGATGAGATATTGTGGTGAAAACAAGAGGTGACAAGTAACATTAGAAAAATGGTATTATGTCATAAAAACAAAGTTTGTGCTGCCTTCTTTTTTCAGTAAGTAAAAATAATTGTATACAATCTGTCTTCACATATCAATTAAAGAGGGAGAGACTATACAAGCTATTTAATTTCTAAACCTATCTTTCTTGGCCAGCTGGAACAGAAGTTTCTAAATAATTGAATTAGTTAATGAAAGGTATAGCAAGCATGTTAACACATGTCTGTACTTTTCATATTCTCTCCAGGAGGAAAAGAAAAATTAAATCACCATTAGCCAGTTCAGCCCCATGGATACAGGCCATCTTGCTAGAAACAAAGCTTATTAACTGGACATTTTCATGTAAGTAGAACCTCATTTTTTTTTTCCTGGGGAGGTGATACCATCCTTCAGATATTTTTCTTTTAAACTTCGAGTTCCTTTCCTTCTGCCTGTATCTCACACTTTCTCCAGTATCCTAGAGGCTCCCGTGTGATGGCTAACATTCTTTTAGAAAACTGGAGTTGCACAGGCATTCTTTTAAGAGCCTATCAGCACCACTCCCAAATTAGCCAGACAGCTATTTGTTTAATTTCGCAAGACATTTTCTTTCCCAAAGTGAGAAGAGCTACCTCAGTGAATTCCCAGCCATGACACTCCATGTTTTTTAAGGCATCTTTTGTGGCAGAGGAATACGTTCTCCTAAACTAGGGTCAAAACATACTGATACCTTTAACAAAGCAGTCAGGTTGTTGAACAATATGTAACTAGGTATCTTTTAAACATTCACTTTACTTATCTCTGAAAGGCCCTAATCTGTTCTAATTGACTATAGTGTAAAATCAAGGTAAGTGCAAAGAGGAAAACTACACTTTGGAGTTGGTTGTGACTAAATCTATAGACTTTTTCAATACTCTCTTGTGTTTTAAAACATTCTGTGGAAGTGCAATGTTTTACTCAATGATTTTTATTGTTATTGTTGTACTAGTTCGGGTACTAAACCAATGCAGTGAGAAGGGAATGCAGTGAGAAATCATCTTTTCTTTAAGCAGGCATAAGGAAAGCTTCTATTTTGACAGTGGACTTCTGCTCCCTAGCAGTACACACGAATCCCCATGCCTAGTTGTGAGCCTCTGAATTTTGTATAGTTCCTAGGTTAATTCAGATTATGGCCTTTCTGAGGACCTGGGGACGGTAACTGTTGGTCTGAACCCTCATCAGGGGTTTTTGCTATCTTGTAGAGCTGAAGCTTTGTGGTGCAGCTTGTTTAAGCTCTCCAGGAGCTGGCCTCCAAGGCCTGCCTTGTAAATCCAGCCCTTACTGCCCTGGCAAGTACCATGGGCCAGAAGTTGTAGGATGTTCCCTCCTCCTGCAAAGTAACATTAGTTCAGCTGATCCAGTGACAGCACCAGGGAGGAATCCTCTGCTACAAGTACTGAGACAAAGAGGCTGCCTAATTTTCTTTGTGCAACCCAAATCCTGTGGGACTCATGCACATCCCTGTACTTTCTACGCTGTACATGGGAGCGTGCGTCCTGAGGACAACGTGTCGTGTCTTGCTCACTCTGCTTGATGAGACTGTGAAAGACATGACAGAAGTGAATTAAATAGGTCTCCACTTAATTATATGTAATTTTGTTAATTGTCTATCTGCTGCTGTCCCTTGCTGGCATTACGAAAGGGTGCAAGTCAACTCTGGAGCTTCCCTGCCCAGCTTTTCCTGGGCTCCATCCCTCGCAGCTCTGGATACCCCCGGCAGGGCACGGCCCCACCGCAGGGCACGGCCCCACCACTGTTCCCGTCGAGGGTCGCAGTGGGTCTCGTCCGCCTTTTCTGCTCGCCCTTTGCGCCCTTGAGTGTGCAGTACCGAGGCACGGCTGTCTGCGGGGCCAGGAGCCCCGGCCAGGTACTGCAGAGGAGAGCGGTGCGCTTGGGAAGCCCTGGCAGCCGCCGGCACCTCTGCTCTGCCCCGGCGCTGCTCTGGGGGTCGGGGTCGCCCCTCAGCCCCTTCCCCTCGCTGTGGGTCCCGGGGTAAGCCCAGCCCTGCCCGGGTCTCGCCGCAAAGTCTGTGCTCCGTGCTCGGCGCTGCCCGGGCCGGCGCAGCGCCCCGCCGCCCACGTTAGTGCAGCCCGGCTGCAGAGCAGAGGTGCCCCCTCCTCCTCCCCTCCTCCCCTGCCGGGGGAAGGTCTCCGAACGCTTTCATTCCGTGCGTGCATGCGGTTAACCCCTCACTGCCCGTCCTGCGGCCCCCGTGCCCCGCGTGGCCCTGCCGCCTGTTGCGATCGGCTTCGCCACCCTCCTGCTGCAGAACACATTGATTTCCACGGGTGGGGACGGCTCCGGCACGGGGCTGCTGTCACCCAGGCACCCTGCCCGCTGCCAGCAGCCTCCGCGCCCGTCTCCTCCGCTCCGAGCGCTCCGGCTTGCTGCCCTTTTTTTTTTTTTCTCCCAGGAGTAGCAGCGAAATGTCCCGTCCTGCCTATTTGGAAATGGGAACAAATTGCTCCCCCGCCCTACCTCGCCCATCGCATCCCATATATAGTCATATCTACGGTCAAATGGCAGGCGGCAGCGAATGGGAAGGCTGTGCCTCCCAAAAAAACCCGGGGGGCAGCGAGAGAGGGAAAGGGGTAGGGACGAAAGGAGGAGGGAGGGCGGGAGGAGAAAAAAAAAAAGCCCTTTCCAAAAAAGTATTGGATGTCTTGAGGAATGCAGTCAGCCCCCTGGGAAAGTACATATCTGTGAGGCGCTGCCTGCCCGCCGCTTGCACTCGGCCGGCGCCCCGTCCCGCTCGGATCAGCCCCGCCGCCCGGCAGCTCCGCTCCGCTCCCCCGGGGCCCTGCGTCCGGACTCGGGCTGCTCCGAAACTTTACAAGTCTTTCCTTCGGAAGCTGTTCGCGCGGGGACGCGCCCTAACCCACCGCCACCATGGATGCCATCAAGAAGAAGATGCAGATGCTGAAGCTGGACAAGGAGAATGCCTTGGACAGGGCCGAGCAAGCCGAAGCGGACAAGAAGGCAGCGGAGGAGAGAAGCAAGCAGGTCTGCACCGAGGGCCCGGGCGCAGCCAGCGCCGGGGCGCAAATCTTTCCAGACTATTCTCTTTTTTTTTCCTCTTCTTCCCCCCTCACCGTACCTTGTGTTCCACCCCCGCGCCCCTGCAGAACTGGTTGAACTTTCCCTAAGGCAGGGTTCAGCCTGGCAGCCGCCGGGTGGAGGTTCCCAGGGGCGCGGCAGCAGGTCCTTCCCCCATCCCCATCATTCCAGCTGGGGAGCAGGGCCCTGGGACAGCTGCGCGGCCTCTGTGCCTTTGTCACAGGGGGTCGGCTTAGAAAAGCTGCCCAGAACACCTGGTTAGCACTGGACAGATGTGCGGTGATTTGGCAAAGGACAGTGTTAAAGCTGTATTCGCCCACTCCAGCATCACTCAGCAGATGCGTCCGATTCCAACTGCCCTCCTGCCCTTCTCCGGACGCATGCCCCACGTTTTTTGTCCTCCAAATCCCCTTCCTTTATGCCCGGGGCTTTATTCGATTCGGGGAGGAGGACACATTGTTCGCACGTTTCTGGGAGACCCTGAAGGAGAAGGGAGAAAGGGAGAGTGATTTATGAATTAATTTCACAGTTTTCTAAGCCAAGGGAGAAACATATTTGTGCGTTGTATTTCCTCTTGTGCACCTAGTTAGAGGATGACATTGTGCAATTGGAAAAGCAATTGCGTGTGACGGAGGATTCAAGGGACCAAGTGCTGGAAGAGCTACACAAGTCTGAGGACAGCCTCCTCTCCGCAGAGGAGAATGCTGCCAAGGTATCGTGCCCTTGCTGGAAGCAAAGAGGATCTAACTGTCTCTCCTTATTTCTCTCTCTGTCCGTCTGTCCTTCTCTGTCTCTTCTGCACTCACACCTCTCCGTTTGCACGATCACGCTGCCTGCTGCACCTTGTACTGCCTGCCCTCCCCTCTCCACTGCTTCCCACCCATATCACAGCTGGAGGACGAGCTGGTGGCTCTACAAAAGAAGCTGAAGGCCACTGAGGATGAGCTGGACAAATACTCCGAGTCCCTTAAAGATGCACAGGAAAAGTTGGAACTGGCTGACAAAAAGGCCACAGATGTAAGTTACCCCCATCCCTTTCACCACAATCCCGATAGAGAAACCACACACTCCCTCTGCTCAGGACAGCCTGGGCTCCTGCTCAGCAGCACTACAAAGCTTTGCTGAAGGCAGGGTCCAGGCACCTCCTGGACAGGGAGGTGGGAAACACAGCACTGCCTCCCTGCATGAGGTTTGCACACTATCAGAGGTGTCTGATTGGGTTTCTGCTCACTTGACATGTGCTTTTCATGTGTACTTGCCACTCTAGACGTGAAAGTAAAGAAATGGTGATTTATGTGTTCAGGTGATGGGTAAAACTGCTCAGGCTGGAACAACACTGTCTTGATAGTAAAACAGAAGCAGAGAGTTAATAGTGAGTAGGTGCAGGAGAGGGAGATCCAGAAGAGCAAGGGCTGCTAGTTGTGTTTTCAAGAGAGCTGTTCCTAGGTATGCATGTGTTAGAACTGCTGCTACATACTGCTGGTTTGGCTCACTGGTCCCTGAGATAGAAGGCCCTCTCCTGCTTTTTTTTTTTTTTTTTTTTTCCCCCCCTTCGAAATCGGTGGAACTGCTTCCCTTGTCAAAGAAAAGCTCAGTCTTGTGTGATGGAAAATTGTCTGGAAGATGATACTTGCTAGTTTTGCAGTTCAGAGGACAGGGATCCTGGGAGCAAGCTGGAAGATATATATAGCTCAGCACTTTATATGGTAATAAGGCAAGAGCTTGTGCCTCTCCCAGGCCCTCATCCCACCCACCTGTCTGTCCCTGACATGCATTTAATGGATCGCATGCATGGAACCACAAGAGTATACTGTCTGTGCAGTTAAGGTCCTGGTCTCTATTGCTGCTGTTGGTCAATTCAATTCTCCTTGAATAAATCTCAGGTCTGAATTACAGGATTAGATGAAACTACAGTATTTCCAAAGCAGTGACCCTCCTTTTCCTATAGCTCAGCTTTAAAAGTCAACCTCAAAGCCATAATGAAAAGGAATTGCCACAAACGAGGCAAGCAAAGTATTTCAGGGGGAGGAAGAATACTTTCAGAAAAGGAAATGTTACAAACGACTTCGCATGAAAGACAACATGCTTTTATCTTGTTTTACTTCTAAAAGGAATAAAGGATAAAAAAAAGGTGTAGCTTCAGTATGGCAGTTAAATTATATAGCTTTGAAAGAGAACCCAAGAACTAATCAAACAGAAGTGTTCAAAGGAACAGGGGAGAGGGATCTGTGTATAATGTGGATCAGATGTCTGCTCTGTGCATGGCTGCCATAGGAGAGGCAGCTTCCTAGCAGGACGTTTATTTAGCTTGTTCAAAGGAACCGCATATAGATCCAGGGGAGATATTCCTTATATGGAAAAGTATGCAGACTATTTGGAAATAGCTTGCCTAGGATGAAGGCAGGAGAAATGCTACTAGATATCCCGTTGTGAAACTAAGGATCTTCCTAACTGATCCCCATGCCACATTCCCCTGCTGGAAAACAGCATTTGGAAGCTAGTTGAGGGCAATTTTATTTGCAGTCTTCCCTCAGGTGGAGGGTGGGAGAGTGTCTGGCTTGTTTTCATCGAGGTAAATGCCTTACTTATTTGTATGCATGGAATATGTCGGACAGTTTATGGATGTATTTCTTTGTTTGGCAATGCAGGTATATTTGGGGCGCTGCAGTTGACCCAGTATTTGCCTTATTAGTTTGGATAGTTCCAAGCCTTAGGAAAAGGGCAGAGGCAGGGAGGGAGTGTCGGATCGCTGGGATGGACTCGCCTTACACTGGGACGAGAAAATCTTACCTGTCCGGTCTGACTCAGCTCCCAAAAGCCCGGCACATCCCCGGAGCCACCCCACCTGAGAGGGGGCAGCTGCAGCCCCCTCTCCCCTGCCCGTGTCTCAGGAGCCAGGCCGGGTGCAGCAGCATTTTATGACGCTGGTCTAGGGGCGGTTTGCAGGGGAAAAGGTGTCTCTGGACCCCGGCTCCGGGCCGGGCCGGTCCACGGGACCTCGCGCGTGTGCCGCCAGGCGGCGCTGCTGCCCCGGCACATCACCGGGCACGGCCGCGCTGCCAGGGCCGGCCCATCCACTGCCGCCACCGGCCCATCCCGGTTCAGGACCGGCCGATCCCCGGCCGGGACCGGCCCATCCCCAGCACGGCCGGACCATCCTCCGTCCCCGCCCCGGTGCCGGCAGCCCCGCCCCGGGGCGCTGCGGCGCGGGGGGACTTCCGGGGCTGCGGCGGGCGGAGGGAGGCGGCGCGGGCTGGGCGAGGCGCGGGCATNCCGGGGGCTGGGGGCGCGGGTCTCGGGGCGCGGCCGCCCCGCCTGCCTCCCCGGCCGGCGGAGCGCGAGGCCGCTCCCTTCGCCGCCGTGTCCGGCAGGATGGATGTTACCTGCCGGGCCGGCCCGCAGCGCTGCGCTCCCCGCCGCGGTAACCCGAGTGCTGCGTGGGCCGGGCCCAGGTGCGGAGCGCAGGGAGACGGCGCTAGCTAGGTGTGCTGGCCAACAGCAAAACCCCGAGCTGGAATGAGGTCGGACTTAGATGTTTGAAATGACTTGTTCTGCGTTAGGCTATGAGCAAGGTTTTATGGGGTTTTTCCCCCCACGAGTCCTGGTTCGCTTATCCCATCCAAACGAGTTCATCTGTGGGAAGTCAGCATGGCGACTTGGCAAGTACGTAAGACTGAACCTGAGATGGCCACGGTACCTGACTACACCCCGACAGTGTGAGCGTGCAGCCCCAGTCGCTGCACATCTGTAGTGTGTGTTGTTCATCAAAACTGCTCGCCAAGAGAGGAAAGGAACCAGCAGGCTTGATTTTAGGTGGAGGCAAGATCAGGTGTGAGCAGCATAGCAGAGAGATGTCATTATGGGTGGCAATCCCAATAAAAAAAACCTGATAGGGTTTGTCTTATCACTGACCTTTGGGAGTTCCAGTAGCTGTAGTTTAGTGTTTCCTGCTGTAAAATGTACAGTGTTCTTTGAGGCAGTTTAAGTATCTTCAGTGGTTGCATAAAAATGAAGCAAAAGAACGAAACTCTTGCGTAGTTTATTACACTAGAAAAAATGGTGATTATTTGATTTCCTTATAATATGTGTCTTTCTGCACATTCTGGGCAGTAAGTTCAAAGGAAGAGCCTCCTGATAACTTGCAGGTGATCTTCCTTACGGAGCAAAATATGGCTGCTTGTGCTTGTGTAACTATTGCATTCTTGCAGATCACTTGGCATATCCGTTTTTCTCAGTGAAGAGCCATAAGTCATTTCATAAGCATTTGTGTTTTAAAAAAACTTGTACTTGTTTTCTAAGCTTTGTGGAGTAAAGGATGCAAATATTCCTACTTTCAGTAACATGTATTATTCTGAACAAGATATTAAGGAATTTCTGTTGAAAAGGGAAGATTTGCTGTTAACTTTTGTGGCAGAAGGAATTATGCTGGAGGAGTGATTACAGCCTTCTGGTGTAGTCTTGCCTTAAGAGTTCAGCTACATTGTGATAACGCTTAGGACCCTAAAGGTTAATGTTTGTGTCTTCCCTGGAGTTGGTTTATGTGGATGATGTGGAATACTGCAGAGTACTTTTACACGGTATTTAAGTTTTTGTGTGGAGGGGTCAGTACTGGAGTGAATAAAGGCTGAAAACTGAGCTCCCAGGCACATGTAGACGTGTGCTTTTTCTGCAGTGCTGGGTACAGAGGAAAGGTTTTATTGTTGCAGCTGTATTTCTGCATGCTTGAGGAGGGAGGCTTTGAGAGCACTGCAGCAAGCGAACTGAGGTGTGAATCTGCCCCTTCCCTCAGTGTAATGCCTTACACGTATGGCGTGTGACCAGCTAGGGCTGTTACTTGAGGGTTTTTTCTTCCTGTGCAACGTACACATACGCAAACAATGAAAAAGCTACAGCCGTGGCCAAAACTTAGCACAGCCTCCAGCTTTTGATTGTTAAACCAGATTGTTCAAAGTTTCAAAGCTGCGATTAGCAGCCATTCCCTTGAAAAAGAATCTTCTGGTTTGAATATATACATCTCAAGGGGCTGTTGGTAATTACTTTTTCAAAATGCATTTTTCTTCCTCTTTCTGAAATACAGAATCTTCCTTATAATAGTGATAATTAACACCCAGTGATAACTTATCCATGTCATCACTCATTGTAAAAATATGTGGTGTGTAAGTGCCCCTGCAGAAACGCAGGTTTTGTTTGCATGGTAGCAGTGGGAGTGCCCCAAATGTCACTGGGGTTTTTTCCTTCTTTGCCATATAAGGAGAGAAGTCCTGCTCTGCAGAAGAATATCTGGGGCCATATAAGGCTGGTTGGTAAATCCTTAGTGAGTTACTGGAGCAGGAAGTGAAAACTTGAACTTTAGTCACCCTGTGTTTTTGAAGCACATTTTATGCTCTTATCATGATGAAGAGTCTTGACATGATAATAATTAACTTGTAACATTACAAATTTCCCTAGGGTAGCCTTTATGAAGGGTCATTTTCTTTCTTAAATCTGAAAGTTCAAATTCTTACTGTTTTAAAGCCAGAAGTCCAAAACCACGGGTTTGTAATACTAATGCATGAATACATACCTAAATGTTTTATATTTGGATTAACGTGGATCCCTAAGGATGAAGCTTCTCCTTCCGGTTCTATTTGTTCACTGCCAATGTATATTAATGTTCAAAGATATAATTGTTTCCCTGTTTATGTGTTACTTTCAGTCATTCTAGCTGGACATCGTTACTTTTATGTCAAAGGTTGTTTTACTTGTTTGGCCTGTAAGTTATTCTTTCTTGTGTTATGTGCAGCAAAATCCTTGCTGTGGACAACTGTATCCAACTACCTCTGGTTAGAGAAGAAAAAGTACCAAACTGACACTTTTGCTATCTACTTTTGCTAGAGGATTGGTTCTCCCCTCAGCTAGATATCATAGGAAATTGGGATAAAGCAAATGTATATCATATACGTTAGTTTTCAATGCTAATTAAGTGTTATTTTCTGAAGTAATTAACTTTTTAGAATAGTTACCCATTTATATATACTTTGTGCTTAATATAGTTTTGAAAGAAAGTGAGTTTAATTATGAGATTACCTCAAGAAGGCTGTTTTAGAGCTTACTCTGCAACTTAAGCAAGTGTAGGTTTGAGACTGTAATATGTAATAGCTTGTAATGATAAGAGCAGATGAGTTGCAAGTGTTGTACAGAAGGTTAGGTGAACAGGTAATTCAAGAAAGGCAAATTTAGGGGAAGATTGAGGATGGAACTATGGGAGGAAAAAAAAGTTTTAAGGGATTGCTGCGTGAACCATGGCCCTTGCTGGTGCCTTTTTTGTCGACTCTTGCACAGGTTGCCTGTAAACAAAACTTCTGGGTATTCAGGCACTTCTTAAATGTTCTCATATTCCCTCTGTGTCTCATTGCAAATGCTGATCCAGGTGTGTTTGTACATGTTTACACGGAACCCTACTTCTGGAACTCAAGGAAATGTCGGGACAATTCTTACAAAATGCGGTGAAAGGTCATAAATAAAGGCATTGGGGTAACAGAAGAATTGAGTAATTAGTTTGTGTTGATTTGATTAGAAAAAGGGATGGTGTGTAATTAATGTCTGCAAATACAATAACAGAAAATATTTGGGTAATGGTGCATAATTCTTCCTGTGCAGTTCTTTCCAGTACAAATTGTACAGTCCTTGATGTGCTTCATTGAAAGCAAGCATTAATCACTTTTTTCCTTTGTTATGCAATAACCTCACAATTCAATCATGTACATCTCTGTGTATGGACTTTTTAGTGGATGAAGTCAGAAATTACAAAAGTGCTGTTAAGTGGCATTAGCAGGTAATGGGGTAACCTTTTACAAGGGAAGATGTGTGCCTTACGATGAATTAATTTCTGTTCTTCCTGTGCTTAGGCTGAGAGTGAAGTCGCTTCTCTGAACAGACGCATCCAGCTGGTTGAGGAAGAGTTGGATCGGGCTCAGGAGCGTTTGGCTACTGCCCTGCAGAAGCTGGAGGAGGCTGAGAAGGCTGCAGATGAGAGCGAAAGGTGGGTGGAGCCACACCTGAATGGATTGCTACCCTTATGACAAAGATCATAATTGCCAGGGTGTGAGTTAGGGAAATAAATTAAACCACTCCTCGGTCTCCAAACATGTGTAATCTGCTCTTCCTTTGCCTACATGGACCTCAGTTACAGCTTGTCTGTAGAAATGTCTAAAATATCTAGGCTTGGATTCTTTTCCAGTTGAGAAGATGAGATTTAAGTGTGGTAGGTCTTTTGATGTATCATGCCACATCCTGGGAAAACTGCTTGGCCCAGCCCAGACTTCTCTTACTGGATGACAACTCCCTATGGTACTCTTGTGCTGTTAGGTGATGCTTGGCTTCATTGTGGGTAGAAAATCTCACTGGGAGAATAGCGAAGTGCTGGAAGAGGCTTTGTTTCTCCTGTTGGCAAGATTGGTACGTGTAGGTGAGCAAAGAAAAGAGACTGATAAATCCTTCAGATTTCCAGAAGTCCATAATGTAAGTTAGGAACTCAAAATTTAAGGCTTTGGAAGATCTTCTCTCTTCTTCCAGTTGTATTTTATACCTGTGAACTATAGAACTTTTTATTGTGAAAGAAACCCACACATTCTGCATGCGTATTTCTGCATTACTAAGAATGCAGTCTGTTGAAAAGAAATGTGCCAGAGACTCACAGTGTGTTTGGAAACATTTAAGATAATTTTGGATCAGACATGTGCAGCACACAGTGTTTCTTGTTATGACGGATTTAAATTTTGCTTTTAGAGAGCACACAGAGCTTCTAGAACTCTGACATGGCAAAACCCAGGGGAGTCTGGCCCATAGACATGATTCTTGTCAGTCATGTAAGGTTTGTAGCCTGCTGTTGATGAGTGTAAAAGTACAGATGTTTTCAAGTCTTATTAGGTCTTTAGAAGCAACACCCTTTGTTTACCTTTCTCTAAGATGAGTTTTTCCTGTAGTTTAAAATGACAAAGAATTCTACAGCTGAACTACAGTAAGAGCTAAACAAATCACACTTTTTGTTCCTTCGTAAGACGTTGTTCCTTGAGCAATGAAATGTTTTGTTCCTTGAACTTCTGAAATGTAAGTGCACAGGACTAAATCTGTGGTGTGAAGACTCAATGCCTGATGTGCTTCATACACCTGAATACAACTGTCTGAAAATCACATACCACAAGTAGTAGAGCTGGAGATAAACTAGCAAGCCCTGAACCTTGCATTTCCTGTTTTTCACGTTTTTCAGAGGAATGAAGGTCATTGAAAACAGAGCCCAGAAGGATGAAGAGAAGATGGAAATCCAGGAGATCCAGCTTAAAGAGGCTAAGCACATTGCTGAAGAGGCTGACCGCAAGTATGAAGAGGTCAGTTCTTGAGTGCAGGTCATCTCTTTCTAAGGCCCATTAGGCTGTGCCTGTAATTTTTGTTTTTCCGTTTTGCCTTTTAAGTTCAAAAGATCACAAACACCTCTCTTCACAGCTGGGGAAGGAACATCAGGCACTCAGATACCTCAAGGGACAAGGTGGCAGGAGATCTGTGCTTAGATCTTTCACTAAAATATTTGAGAGTGTTCCCTAAGCTCTTAGGGAGAGAAATATTTTTCATTTGCCTTTCGGTGAATGAAGGGGAGGTCTTGAAAAATGTCAGATAACTAAGTCTCAAATGAATAATGAAGATATCACATAATCAAAACTCATGTGTTGACCAAAAAATGAAGAGGCCTGGCCCCCTGCTTTGTAGGTTCTAGAAACAGGTGACAACATAATATAGTTTATATAGTATAGACAACGTAGTAAATGTAGTGCAGCAACATAATATCCCTGATTGTCCCTTGCCTGTCCTTGTAGGTGGCTCGTAAGCTGGTGATCATTGAGAGTGACCTGGAGCGCGCTGAGGAGCGTGCTGAGCTATCAGAAAGGTAAGTGTGGAACTGCCCTGAGATGTATGTGAGGTGCTAGAATAGAACTGTAACTGCATGAAACGTTGGCAGCACACTGTGTGTTCAGCTCAAAGCTATGTTTTGCTCATTTACTGTAATTGTTGAATTAAATGGTCGGTGCCAAAGTAAATGTGTTGCTATGTGTGTGCGCGTGTGTTTTGTCACTGCATGCTGTACCTGCACACTGATTTTGTGAATGGCTTTTGTGCATTTCATGTGTTCACTAACAGCCAAGTCCGACAGCTGGAAGAACAGTTAAGAATAATGGATCAAACCTTGAAAGCATTAATGGCTGCAGAGGATAAGGTACTGATACTAATAGACAGTTTTTAGGTTTAACTGCAACCCAAGTCTTTCAGCTTCCATAGCCGGTTAACTCACTCAGTAGTAACAAAAAAGTCCTTGCTGTGTTCTTTACTCTCTTTGCATCTTGCTTTGGTGGTTTTCTTTGGTCTCTTTTTTTTTAATTTTTTTTTAAATTGATTTTTATCTTTAAAACTGATCTCCTGTGCAGCCAAAAGAAGCTGAACTGTCTCACGTGTAAAAGCTCTGTAAATGTTTCTGTGTAAGCCAAGAGCTGTAGATAAATTTCTGTCTGGTCATTGTCTTAATGTGCACTTGAACTGGTATATGGCATCACAAAGAGTTGCTTTCAATCTGTGATGGATCAGCTGCTTTTGAGGCCGTTCTTTTGCCCTGTAATTGTTTTCATTTTTCTCTATCTTTCCCCCCTATTTTCTCCTATTTCTTTTGCTTGACTGAATCTTCCATCCTCCCCTTTCCTGCCTTCCCTCCAAAATAACAGCAAATGTGCTGAACTTGAAGAGGAGTTGAAAACTGTGACCAACAACCTGAAGTCGCTGGAGGCTCAGGCTGAGAAGGTAGGCTAGAGACTTATGTGAGAATGTGTCCCTTACATTGTCATCTGGCCTATGGGGTTTTCTTTGTATGCCGATCACTTTGCAGCATTTCTTCAGAGCTATTGTCAATTGAGGCATTTGGATTTACTACTCAATTCATATTTGGCTCCATATCTTGTAGTTCCAGATAGGTCAGTATTATTTGGCCACATGTTCTGTTGAGTACTTTGACAGGATTAAGTGTTAATTATAGACTGTTCCTCAAAATGGCACTTTGTACTAACATTAAATTTCTCCAAAAGACATTCCTCTTTAAAACTGCAGTACTAATTTCTTCTCAGAATTCCCACCATATTGCACTGGAATGTAACTCAAGAGAGGTTTGACTCTTGTAATAAACCATATTACCACAGGCTTCCAAGTGGAATTAATTCTGTTTTACCTATAACAATTTCTTGTGTACAGATAATCTATTACAAGAGTTTCGATTGTGAGGCTGTTTGGTATATTTAGAATACCCATCTAATACCAGTGATCCTCTTTCTAATTACAGTACTCACAGAAAGAAGACAAGTATGAAGAGGAGATTAAAGTTCTGACTGACAAACTGAAGGAGGTAAAATTAGAGCTGTTCCTTGCAACGTGTCTTCCAATGCACCTTTGATTCTTTTAGTATAAACATTACTTTGGTGCTGTAAGGATGAACATACCATTTTGGAAACAGTTTCATGTTAAATATCTCCCCTAGAAATTAGTTTATATTAGCCTTATTATTTGTCTTCTCTCACTGTACTTTTTTCATTTGAATTATTTCTCCTCTACTCCTAAGTACTGTGTATGTGTTTCCTAAAGCAGTCTGTGTTTGTCCTGACTTCAGGCTGAGACCCGTGCTGAGTTTGCTGAGAGGTCAGTAACCAAGCTGGAGAAGAGCATTGATGACCTAGAAGGTATGGGGGTTGTTTTTGTACTTACTGTGCAAATACATCTCTTACTCTTTTCTTGTGTGGGGGTTTTTGTTGGTTTGTTTTTAATACCCAATTCTACTGGGCTGGCTTGTCCTGCTTATGTAAATGAATCTGCCTAAAGAGTAGACAAAATATTTTCCAAATGAAATGTATAGATAACTTAAATGCTTCAGGTGAACAGTGTTTTGCTCTTGCCTGTTACTTTTTCTCTTATGTTCTCAAGACTCCTTCCATTTTTTGCTTTATACTCTTCTATTTGGAAATATAGAAATGTTACAGGGTAAATTATTAGGTGACAAGTGTTATTATCATCTTAGTAAAAAGCTGATGAAGGGTTGCATTATGTTTGCAATAGTTAGGAATGTAGCAAGCTAACCTAATTTATTACTGTGGTAAGTGTAGGTTGGAGCAGACATTTTGTGGTATAGACCAGTTGTTGGGTTTTGGTAAAGCTAATAGATTGTACACATAATCAGGACAGCTTATTTAACTTCACAGGGTTTGTTTGTGACTTTTGATAAATCTATCAGAACTACAGCAGAGCAGTAGAATGTGCTTTCTGCCTCTGAATAAAATAATTCAGTAGGACTTTAATTTGAAGTTATATGGAGTTCACTATTTAGATGCATTACACTAAGTGTAGGATTTGAAGAAGCTAAATTGCATGACATGGCAGGTGGATTCTGCATGAAGGTGATGAAATGCCTAAGTACCTGCTGAAAATTTATGGTCCCTGACTCGGGAAGGAAGCAGAGAAGAAAGATAAGTGTTTAGAAGGAACAAAAATTGCTGTAAGAAGCTGAGTTTGACATCACACAAAACAGAGTGGTAAAAAAAAAAAAAAAGTGGTAGAAAATGGTAATGCCCGCCTTGAGCCCCATTTTTTGGATCTTTTCTCCCTAGCTCCTGTGTCTCCTCTTAATTAAGACAAAAAAAAGCATTAAAACAAAAATCCAGGGCAGTGAAACAC
>VYZR01030169.1:36235-59481 GCA_013400675.1 Oxylabes madagascariensis
AAGTCTTACAGACACATAAAAACCCCTCACTCCTTTCCATTTGTTATTTCCTGACTCATAATGCACCAAAATAAAAGGACATTCCATAGTATTTTGGATTTGAGTATTGAAGACCTTAAGGACACCACAGCACTTCTTCCTGTCTCTTTGCTGGTTTGAGGAATAGCTGGATAAAGATTAAACAGCATCTCTTTCATTAAAAAAAAATAGAGCAAAGACACACAAAACCCCCAAGTCCTGCAGAACCAGCTGCAACTGCCAGTGCCACGTGTCATAACACACTGACATGCAGGATTGTGAGAACATTTCCCTAATTCTTCACAGCAAGACTATATGGATCATGGATATAAAGGGTTGATACATGTTTGAGGCCAGGATCCAGCATAGTATTTTGAAAGCCTTCTATTCCAGGGCCTGACTATGATCTGCTTCTTGGGATTGTTCCTTTCTTTGAGTAGTTTTCATTCTTTGCCCTGAGACACGAAGAGGAATGTCGAGGAAGAATCCGTGTGGTCTGTCACAGCCAAAGCTCATGGTAAATAGTGTTTCCTTGGCTAAAATCTGCAAAGTGCTACACCTAGTGATAGTTAGCTGTGTCACTGAGGAAAATTATATAGGTCTGGTGTTTCTACAGTACATTTTGTGAAAGAATAATCAGGGTGGTGCAACTGCAAAGCTCTGGTAAATTGTTTTAACTTGGGAGACGTTGGTATTGATATTAACATGGAGATCTGTGTGAGTTTCCAGTTTAAAAATAGAGCATTTCTTTGCAGACATAACCAATAGTTTATTATGTTTTTCTTGACAAGAATATTAGTTGGAGAAATAGCCTGGGAAAATGCTTCAGAATTTTTCCTGGATTATGTTTTTTTTGCAGCCAGCAAGGATGAGCCTGCCAGACTTCTTTCTACTTAATCTGGATTGCTGTGCTACTTCCTTATTTTTTTATTGTACACATGTAGACTGTGAAATGGGATAAAGGGGTGATGTAATTTCTGCAGGCTGTCCAGAAAAAAAAAATCTGGAACATGAATTAGGTGAGAAAATGGGAAGGCAAACAAGAAGATAGAATTGCACATGGGGGCTAAAGGCCAGTTGGGAGGGTATAGAGAACATGAAGGTGATCTACAGAGGGATGAATCCTCCCCTCTGAATGCTGCTGTGTTGTTCTGCTTTTTCCTGCTCCTACAGCCTATCTGTGCAGCCACCACATTCCTCTGCCATGGGGGAGGATGCTTGGAAAGATCTAGGTAAAAGGAATTCTTTGTCAGCCTTGTCTGGGTTTAAAGTCTGGAGGAACTTTTTGTGTAAAAATCCTTTCAGTGGTTCTTGCCACACTGGCAAAATCTGGGTAAAATTTCTCTATGCTAGGACTTATCAATCATCTTAACCAGGAAATCACAACACTTCAAAAAATAAAAGTAAAAATGCAAACCCACCATTTTTTGCTGCTTGTCAGCAGGTAGCAAACATGTGGCACATGTGTGTGTTTTATTATATTCACATGCTGCTATATGTGAGTGCAAGGCGTTTCCAGGAAATTAACAACTGCTGGGAAGGATTATGGATACAAGAGACAGCCCAACTAATGACCCAAACTGGCTGTTAGTCCATGGGAGGTGCTCAGTGCTGAGATTTACTGTCATAAACGGGAATGAAAAGCACATGAGCTTACGTGTCTGTGTGCAGGAGATACAGACATTATTGCCATTTTGAGCAATTAAGTGATTGACTCCTCCCTCTGCATCTCCTTCAGTGTTTGTGCTGCCAGCAGCAGGAACACTGCAGCTGGCAAAAGGACTGATAGGAAGGGTGTACTCTAGATCCATTATATTTGTGAATCGCAAGCTATTAACAGTTTGGATTTAATTCAAGAAAAATTATAAAATCCAAGTTTAAATTGAGTGCAGGTTGTGTAGGGATTTGTTCCATTTCTGCTAAGTTGTTTTAAAGGTCATTTTACCAAACCACCCAGGTGCACACACAGCTTTGGCCATACACACATATGGAGTACATACAGCTAAGGCTTGCCTGTTTGACTAAGCCTTAGTCAAACAAACAGTTCCATTAGAGCAAAGTCTCAGTGTTGCAGAATTGAGCTTTAATAGCTATTGCACAATGAAAAGTTCTCTCTTGTGTCAAAACTGCTGGGTCTTTAGCTGCTGTGACATTTGGTATGTAGGTTTAAAAACCAAACAGCTGCCCACAGTGAGCAGTGCAATGTTATATTTCAATTTCTAAAGAAAAAGCTGGTATTCAGAGGTATTGAGGAGTTCTTTTTGATCTGAGTAGGACAGCTGCATACTGTATTAAAGGTGTGAGATGGCAGAAATCCCTTTTCAAACTACTTTAAATCCAGAAAGCCCTAAAATCTGTTTTCCCAGTTCCTCTTTTGCCCATGTCTGTTTTGCCTGTGAATCACTAGTGAAGACATTACTCTCTGAACATCAGATGTGTCACTTATCAGTTATAGATGTATTTCTCAGACAACATGGCAATTTACCTTTGCTTCTATTTTATTTTCCTGGTTGAGAATTTAGAGGAACACAACAGCCCACATAAAAAATGCTTTTTACTCACACCTGTTGATTAAATTTGCCAGGCACTAAGTCGAGTAGGAACTTGTTAGCTTTCATTACAGCACTTGGAAAAAATGTCGTCATCCATTAAGTAGAGCACAGCCTCCCCTCCAGCACCAGCACGCCTTGAG
The DNA here is from genome assembly GCA_013400675.1 of Oxylabes madagascariensis. Lineage (NCBI taxonomy): Eukaryota > Metazoa > Chordata > Aves > Passeriformes > Timaliidae > Oxylabes > Oxylabes madagascariensis. Next base: position 38,946 of record VYZR01030169.1, read on the forward strand.
CTTGATTCTCCTCTGATGAATGTGTCCTTATCTTGCTTACCTTCACACTGCAGATTGCTTTTATTGGTGATGAAAGGGTGGAAAGAACCCAAGCTTAGTGGCAGACATTGAGATGAGTGTGCAGGTAGTAAAACTGTTCTACTGTATAATGTTAGTCACACTAAGGCATAACTATAAGTTAAGTGTGTGATGTACATTGCTATACACCAGAAAGTACAAGTAGCATCTAAAACAAGGAAATGGTCCTGGTTTTGTTCAAGGTAAAAGAAATAAATTACAGTATTTCCAATTCCAGCATTGAGTTATTGATGAGTTATTCCAAGTCACAAGAGAGATGCACTGTCTTACACTTAGGGCATATTAGAGAAGTCACTCATCCCAGGCAGTTGTCTTCCCTCAGCAGCAAAGTTTTAAAACTTTTCTTAGTTGTTTCCCATAGCCCTGCTTGCAAAGGTACAAAAGAAATACCTACTTTAGTTTTTTGCAAATATCCTATTGTGGTATAAACGCGTGCAAGTGTCATTAACTTGATTTATCCTGTATGGAAAGGGAATAAAGTAAAATCCCTTCTTACTGATTTGTGTAGCATATAGTAATTAGATGTCTTTAGAGGGGCTCTTTTGAAATATATCTGAATTTGGGAAGAAAAATACGAAGCAAAGGAATGGAGTTTGTACTATGCATGGACTCACTCCCATAAGAATATGCAAGCCCAGTGCCAAATGCCTTCACCCAAATACCCAAGATGTTACTAATTTGATAAGAGTCCTTTTCCTGTTTTTTACTAGCCTGTGCAGTTTCTCAAGCTATCTGTACTCTGTTCCCACGAAGAGCAATTTTAGTGGCACAGAACATGTCTGCAAAGCAAAACGAAGGTGTGGTTGGAGCACAGGTAGGTGAAAGCACAGAAGAATGGATGCTCAGAGCAGTAAACATGTGGAAAATGGGCTGGCAACGAGCCTGCACTTATAGCTGGGTGAGTATTTGGAATAAACTGCAGAGAAGCCTTTTGCTTATGGCAGTAGATATCAGTAAAAATACCTGCTGGGACTTCAAATAATGTTGAATGGCTTGGAAAGACCACTGGACTAGGTACTGAGCAGGAGCCAGAGCCTTCTCTCTAGAAGAACAGATAAGTACAGTAGATGCAAATCAGGACTGTATTCTTCAGACAGGATATGCCTGAAGATTCACACAGAAAATCTGGAACCACATTTTTCCTCCTGCTGCTGTATCTGTCCAAGCAAATGTGCCTGTTGTCTTTCTTCNTTCCCACGAAGAGCAATTTTAGTGGCACAGAACATGTCTGCAAAGCAAAACGAAGGTGTGGTTGGAGCACAGGTAGGTGAAAGCACAGAAGAATGGATGCTCAGAGCAGTAAACATGTGGAAAATGGGCTGGCAACGAGCCTGCACTTATAGCTGGGTGAGTATTTGGAATAAACTGCAGAGAAGCCTTTTGCTTATGGCAGTAGATATCAGTAAAAATACCTGCTGGGACTTCAAATAATGTTGAATGGCTTGGAAAGACCACTGGACTAGGTACTGAGCAGGAGCCAGAGCCTTCTCTCTAGAAGAACAGATAAGTACAGTAGATGCAAATCAGGACTGTATTCTTCAGACAGGATATGCCTGAAGATTCACACAGAAAATCTGGAACCACATTTTTCCTCCTGCTGCTGTATCTGTCCAAGCAAATGTGCCTGTTGTCTTTCTTCCTGACTTGTAGACAGCTGCAGTGCTGCTGGTGTGGCACTCGGTGCTGGCACTTCAGGATGGCTGAATGTCTGGCACTCTTCTCTCAGCAGTAAGTGTCAGGCTGTCAGAGTGCTCACTGTCACATCTTTGACTCACAGACCTGGGACATTTTCCTTTTAATTAAGCTTTGTATTTTGGGGAGAAAGGGTGGAAAGAGAGGTTGTTATGACCCAATTGCAAGGAGCTCTGTCTAGAGCAAGCCAGAAAGCTTTCCCAAGTGCCTGCACATGTATTCTATCTTTGGGCATATGAGCCTCACAATACCTTGTTAATATGTTTGATCTTTCAGGTGTTTTACACCTTCCATGGCTTGTTACTTTGTTTTGAAACAACATACTTGAGTCTGAAAAGATACAACTGGAAAAGTCGAACTCCCTGATGCTGTGTGGTGCCTGTGGCGCTCTGAGCAGTGGTGATGCACACCATCATTTTCCGTGGTGTCGTGTACCTCTACCCAGTAAGTGGGAGAAAAGCTGGAGAAGGTAAAAAGGATACACACAGCACCTGAATTCTAATGATAAATGTGAATACGTTCTCAGGCACAAAACGGCTCAGTCCTCTCTGTGCTGTTTTCTACCACAAGAGACTGTTACCTGGAGAATAATTTCAGGAAAAACAGAATAAAATTCTTCATGTTTTCTTTTCTTTGGCGGGAGAGTGTTTGTGTGGTGGTTTTCTCTTTTTTACACTGATATATTTCACAAATGTTCCTTCACTACATACTTTCAGCTGGTGAAAATTATTTTTCCTCTGAGTCCGAAAACGTTTCAAGTAGACCCTGAATTAAAGCTATGAGGAAATCACCACTGCAAAACTGGAATTTTAAAACTAACGTTTTTGCGAAGAAGAAAAATAAGTGTATGTGCCCTTTGGCTGATCTGTAACCGCAGCATGGTCTTTTCAGCATTCCTTTTCTTAGCATGCAAAATATTTCCAAATTCCCATCCTGTTTTTTTAGGAACTGTGCCATGCTGCATGCAACTTATGAAACTAAGGCAGAAACAGCGTGGCACTATAAAACTTGCATATTCTATTTTATTGGAAGTATATAATGCCCAGATGATACATCCTGAGTACACATGAAAATGGAATAAATTAAGGAGACCTGATGATAAACATGTTGATCTCACTGTCTGAAGACCCATTGCATTTAATCCTACTCTTTCTCTTGGTCCAAATATCTTACATGTTTAAAGATTTGTTCCTGACTAATTTTTCTCAGCTGACCTATGACCTTAGTTTGGAAAAGACCCAAACCAACCCAAAGAACTTGGGGAAGATTTTAATCTTAAACTCGAGCTGTGAGTATGGCCTTATTTCTGTACCTTTAGGGGGATCGTGCCTGGGTTTGTGGCTGGGTCTGACTGTCCTAGCAGGGAATGCTATTGGTGTACATTGGCAGGGCAGCTCTGTTATTGCAGTGGTACCTACACTGAGATCATGCAGCTCTTACCTTTCTTGATAATTAATAATACTCTGAGAACTGCTATACTGACCAAGACCAAACAAAAAAATCTATGTGAGTGATGAGACTGTAATAACAGTTCAGTAACTCTGTGACAACCAAGGAAGCTCCCTCGGCAGTGGAACCACTCCTTTTACTAGCAACTGGTTAAATGTGTGAGGGCTTTTACTGCCATCTACTGTACAAATGCTTCAAGCCAGAGGGAAATAAAAATGCTGTCTCCTGGTTCTCAAATAAATTAAATTGCTTCTAAAAAGAGAGAGAAAGCGGAGCTTGATTTCCCTCTACATCTAATATTCCCTTTATTTATCTTCTTTTCTAATTCAGAAAGAACTTGGATCTTTCATTTCCTTCCTGTGCTGAGAGTAGAAATATCAGGTTTGATCAAGGTTATCGTCCCTTCACTCTTTGCATTTTCCATCAACATAAATTTTCCACATATCTATGTATACATAGATAACATTTTAATTGCTGTTTTCCTATTTTTCTTCATTTTATCTAGTACAAATATAAATTGCAGGCCTTTTTGACAACTTTAGCTCTTGTCTGTTAATTATATTCCATTAGATTCAACACTTTGAGATCCGGAAATCTTTACAGAAGCTAGTCTTTAATTATTGGAATTCAGTTGGAATAATGGGAATCCATTGGATTAATGGACCATTTCATTGTTTCACAATAAATCCAAAAAAGAAAACAAAGGAGCTTCCTTACACTACTACTTTCTTCATTTTTAAAAGCCCTTTCCTACATATTCATCCTACAAGCTTCAATCTGGGTCTGTGGCAGTTAAAAATGGTATTTAATAATATGAAAGAGCAGAGATGGGCTCATGATTTCAGGTCTGACCAGCCCTTTATCAGGGGAATTACAATACTAATACAAATCACTTGTTTTCTATCTTTCAAACCTTACATGTTGTTTGTTAAAAATGTCACCCATTTTTTCAATTGAAGGGTTACATTTAGGGGCATGTCACAGCAGAGTTTGTCAGTGAACTAGAAAAGCAAATGAGATCATCACAGCAAAAAATAACGTGATCAAAGTCCAGACCTACAAGCAGGAACAGCCATAATAACATCTGTTAAACATTGCTGAGACATCAGAATCCACAAAAGCATTTACAGAAATGGAGTAGGACTGACAGAAGTGATGAAGTTATTATCAAAATTCCAGATTTATTTTTAATTATTTTTTTTTTTACCCCAAGAGGTATGTTTCAAGAAATGTTGATGAAGCCTCACAATTTGCAAAGGCCTGATGTTTCCACAAACTGGTGACCATCAGCAGCAAAGTGAGCACATTGTACCTTTTGCTGGTGGGCTACACCACTGCAGAACAGCACAAAAGCTGCTGCCCACCTTCCTGTGGTTCCCCAGCTCACATCATCACAGTGTTATGAAAAAGCCAGTGAATGCTGTAGCATACAATTGAGGAGCAAGATAACTGGGAAGATACACCAGCACTTTGTTTGAAGATCCCATATTATTGAGCATTTGGTGTTTGTCTTAGAGGCTGTAAAACCTTGAGGGATTCTTGATGGTGAGACTCCAGAACCGGGCCCAGGTGGAGGCGAGTGAGCACAGCCCTGCCTTGCTGAGAGACCCATTGTGTCACACCATTCTTTACCATCTGAACAGGGAATATCTCAACACAAATCCAGCAAGTATAGCCTGGCAAGGAGGCAGAGCAGGGGAAAAGTCAGCTGGTTTAGTGCTAAACTCACCATGTGGAGTTTTTTCCACTGTGCCAGAGAGATCTCCAGATTGACTTTTCTGGCTGTGTTACACAAATAACATGGATTACAGCTGAGACTCTGTGCCTATACTTCTGAGTCACTGATGGACAAGAATAGAAGAAAAACATTGTCTTTTTTGTTAAATTAGAATTGGATCAGCCTAGTGCTTGCTGTCCTCATTTTCTATTGCTATCCGTAGAAAAAGAGTAGAAAAACTTCAAAACATTGTAAGCCTGATACCTCAATTCAAAGTTAGCAAACCCAGCAGTTTAAAGGAAGATAAAACAGATAAAAATAGGCCAAGTTGTGCTACTGGACTTAGCACTACGCTCTTCACTAAGGCAATCAGAGAAAAATGGCAAGCTCTGTTTCTGGCCCATTCAAAAGTGTGATGTCAAAGAGTGTTCGTGCTGAGCAGGTTCATGTAAGAATGCAGAGAGTCCTGCTCCAAAATGCTTCCAGAGACAGTTTAACACAGTGAAAATGAGTTACAAGGAAGTAAATACATCATCTTGTACCATTTGATATGAAGTTGTACTGTGATAAGCAATGGAGTTTTATTGAGAAAATACTAATGAGCAATAAATGCCTGCAGTGAAAAGGGTAGCATCTGGTCTGCATTTGACTTCACACATGAAAGCTATTTGGCCTGACTTTCTGCCAAATCCTGCAATTTTTGAGATCATTGGACATGAAGAAGATTGAAATCCTTAGGTTAGCATCTTCAAAAAGTGAGCTATACTTGTAAGCAGAGGTGGGGAGTCTGTCCTTTTAGAACTTTGCATATGCCAGCTGTACCATCCACACTCTTCTAGGCTAAAACCTGACAGACGCTACAGCCAGTGCTGGAAGATTCAGCTGTTGTAAGTAATTCCTGACAAATCTAGTTCAAATATGCTCATCTTGCAGTTAAAAGGTTTTATCTGAGTGTTAGCCTAGCTTGACGTACTTCTGCCTGGCATATGTTTAGCAGCAGACTTTTTTCATTTGATTCTGCAGACGTTTGCTGGGGAATGCAGAGTTAAGAAATTATTTTGTGGCTTGAAGGAGTCTTCAGCTTCTCTATCTTTTTCTAATGCATCAGTGCAATGAAAATGTCAGTTAAAACCAGGTTATTTTGTCAGAGCCACATTGGTGCTGGGAGGAGTTACAAACCTCACCTCCATCAGGAGGAACAGTGAGTGGTGCTGAGCCTGCTGGGGGCTCTGGGCATTCCAGTTACCCGGCAGAGAGGACTTGTGCTTCAAAAACCTTTCTTTTCCAAAGAGTAAGTCTTTAGGGAGGATCCACAGGCATTTGGCTTGTTTTGCCAAATACCACCTGTAACTGCACGTGGACACAGCTGGTGGCTTTTGGTGGTTAACTAAAGGAACCAGCTCTAAGTCCCCGTACTTGGCACTGGTGAGGCCACCTCTCAAGTGCTGTGTCCAGTTCTGTGTCCTTCAAGACAAGAAGGACACAGAGATGCTCTGAAGAAGGACAATGGAGATGGGGAAAGGTCTGGAGCGCAAGTCTGATGAGATGAGGGAGCTGGGGGTGTTTAGCCTGGAGAAAAGGAGATTCTGGGGAGACCTTTAGAACTCCCTGCACCAGGAGGGTGTAGCCAGGTGGGGGTAGGACTTTACACAACGAGTGACAGGATGAGAGGACATTGTCTTAAGCTACACTGCGGGAGGTTTAGGATGGGCACTAGGAAGAACTTCTTCACTGAAANCGGGAGGAGAAGCCGCCGCTGCCGCCCCCGCGGGGTTTCGGCGCGGCCGTGGAGAGGAGCAGGGACCTGGTGCGGAGGATCAAGGTGCGGAGCGGGGGGGCCGCCGGAGGCTGTCGGTGCTGGCGCAGCGCGGACCAGCTTGATCCAGGGGTCTGTGGAAGTGTGGCTCGGTGTGGGGTACCTGAGAACAAGGGGGCCCTGAGGGTGTAGGAAGGAGAGGCGAGAGCCACGCGAGGAGTGGCCGAGGGGCCTGGAGGGGAGACCTCGCTGCGGGCTGCGGCTTCCTCATGAGGAGAAGCGGAGGGGCAGGCACTGATCTGTGTTCTGTGGCTAGGGAATACCAGGAAATGATGTCAGGAGAAGTTTCGGTGGATGTTAGGACAATTTTTTTCCTTAGAGGCTGGGCAGGCACTGAACAGGCTCCCCGGGGAAGCGGTCACGGCTCGCAAGCCTGACAGAGCTCAGGGAGCGTTTGAGCAAGCACAGCGTGGGATTCTTGGAGTTCTCCCGTGCGGGGCCAGGAATTGGCCTGTAAGATCCCTGTGGGTCCCTTCCAACTCAGGATATTCTGTGATTCTGTTTAAAAAGCACGTTGTAGTTACTTCGAAAATCCAGCTGAAGTTTCTTTGAAATCTTGGCTGCTAGTAGGTGATGCAGTTTGCTGGTTGCATATTAACTGTGTCGTGTTGTTTCTTTTGCGTGTTCTCTTCACTAATTTAATTGAATTATTAAAGCAAAAATATTACCTTGCTATTCTTGTTAGGTATGTTTTTCCCAATAGCTGAGTTAAAATGTCAGCTTTGCTAAAGCAGTTTGTACCAGTTCAACCAAACTGGTACATAACAAAATTTCAACTATAATTTGACAACAATATGCAGGTTTATTTTTAGGGGTTTTGTAGCTTTTTCAGTTCATGGGTTTGGGAGGAGGTGTTTTTTGAGTGTAAAGATCCTTCTAAATGTCTTCTGTCCATTTTTTTTTGGCAGGATGAAGCAGGAATCCCAGGTATATTAGTTGGAGTTTCTGTAGATGGAAAGGAAGTCTGGTCAGAAGGTTAGTATGTGGGAGTAGTAGTTGTGCATACTGTCAAGAACTGATGAACATTTTAAAAATGAACAATTCAGGCAAGCTAATCAGACTGGGATTTCATCTACTTGATGTCCTGTCTCCGAACAGTAGCCAGAAATGGGTGCTTAGGGACACCTTCCTTGGTAAACTTCAATCATTTCCAGGGATTCATAATTTGTTAACTTCCTGAATATGCTAGTATGTCTCAACAGTTAGATTGGAGAACTTTTCTTCCATTAATTTTTCAGATTAGCCTTTGAATGTACTCTGGGTATAGAGCTGTACAGTGGTAGCACTGTATGTAGGGGGTGAAGAACTGTTCTCCCCACAGGAACTTCCTTAGTAGTCTAAGGAATAACAGCTCACATTTGCTGACCTGTCTCCTGTTTGTGGGCTGAGGTGTAGTTTTACTGGGAAGGTACGGGGATTTAACAGCTGTTATCCTTTCAGAAATTGCAATTCATTTTTCTGGTTACACAGTTTAAAGTAGAGTCTGTTAGTACTTCTCATATCACGTAGACATTTGATGTTTTAAAAAACCGCATCAAAATGTGTATCTGTTCTCAGAAACATTTTCATGAGTTTCAAAAAACCCAGTTCTGGGTTGTTGGTTCTCCTCCCTGCTCCATGGGGGGCAAAGTAGGAACAGGTGTAAGTTCCATGTATTCTGTGACCACTAAACCTGTTTTCTTGCTGATGGGAATGGTGTGAAGTTTTTGGAAGGTGTTTTCACCGGGGGGAACAGCATCTGCATTGAGCAGCAACTATGTAAGAGAAAGGGCCTTGGGCAAACGGTATGTGATCTGTTTTATTTCTTGTACTTTGTCATGGTTTGGGGTTTTTCCCTGAGCAGTTCATTGTTAGACTACAGTTTTGTATGGACAGAGGTGTGTTGCTTGCAGGCCTTTCTTGTACTGAAAACTGCAAATATGCCATTGCTGCATTTTCTTGTTTTTATGCTGCAACATCATTTGCACTTTCCTTAAACCTGGCTCAAACTGAAGACTAGTTTGGTAGCTTGAGAACACCTTATTAAATCCAGTTCTTGCAACCAGACCTGTGGGTTGGTTACACAGGAAAACACTGTTACAGAGACTGTTAAGCTGTATTTTAATTGAAGTCCTGAGGAGTGATGTTGAAACATAGTAACACCTCAGTTTTGTGAAACCTTACAGCTTCGGGAGTTGGTATGAATTTATGATTGAGTTCCTCTCTCAATTTCTGTATTGATAAATTAAGACCCTTTACTGCTTCAGCCATTAATTCAGAACCAATAAAAGGAATGTTTATGACTGTTGGTCAGTTATTTTACGTTCTAGATTTTGGTCTCGTTGGGTTTTCTACACTGAATATTTGACCTCAGGAGTGTAAATTTTGGCTTAATCTTTAATCTCATTTATCATTATGTTTGTTGTAGTCTTAATCGGCAACTTGGGATACCATTGTCTAATCCAATGGGCTCTTTTTAACTGCTAATTCTACTGTAAAATGTTATTAACTGAATTGAAGCAGGGGCTGAGATAGTCCAATGTTTCACATCCCAGTTTAGCTGGAGGAAAAATATTTTAAAGGGCCAGTAAATCTAATTCATTGCATATAATTAATTCAGCATGTCTCTGTGCAAGGGGCTTACCAGAGTGTTTTTATTTCCTTCAAGGTTTGGGCTATGCTGACGTAGAGAACCGTGTGGTGTGCAAGCCAGAGACCATCATGCGCATCGCCAGTATCAGCAAGTGTCTCACGATGATGGCTGTTGCTAAACTGTGGGAAGAGGGGAAACTGGATTTAGATGCTCCAGTGCAGAAATATGTCCCTGAATTTCCAGAAAAGGTCTACGAGGGTGAAAAGGTATGTAATTTTTTATTGGTAAGTGTTTTTTAAAATTTTTGTTCCTGTCACTACATAGCTATCTGTGCCTGATCAGGTGCCTGATCTGGACCTATTCCTACAAAACACTCATCATTATTTAGACAAGTCCTGATGGATGTTTCCTGCTCAAAAAAGCATATTTGGATCTTCATGTTTATATTAAGCATGTAGTGTCCACATATATGCTCTTTTTTTTTAATACTGTGTTTAATATGTGATATTTAAAAGGTGTTACACCACTGTCTGTTCTTTGTCATGGCGGCTTTTACTGTTTTGGTGATTTAGTGTTTGTCTTTTAATGAAGAGAGCTCACATTATCCTGTCTGCCTAGGTGACTATTACCACAAGACTGTTAGTTTCACACTTGAGTGGGATTCGTCACTATGAAAAAGATATCACAAAAGTAAAAGAAGAAAAGGAAAAGGCAAACAGAGCACTTAAACTAACAAAATCCTATCAGGATAAAGAACAAAAAGAAAAAGAAGGAAAAGGGATTGAGAAAACTGATTGTGTCAAACAGAAGAAAGAACATGATAGTGAAACAAAAAGCCGAAATTCAAAGCCTGGCAGGAACGACAAGGAGTTTGAACAGGAAGAATATTATTTGAAGGAAAAATTTGAAAGTGTGATTGAATCACTGAAGATATTTAAAAATGATCCTTTATTCTTTAAACCAGGTGAGTTTCTATTAATGTAGATCAAAATATGGTCTTCTGGTGAGAGTTTTGTTTCAAATAGTTTTAGTAGAGCCCAGTGAAAAGTGTTTGTGTGGGGATTTTGGTTTGTTTGCTTCCCTCCCTTTTGTTTTTTTCTTCACATGCCCCATTAAAAGCTCAACAGAGAAGTATTTGGTCTGTTTTGCACAAACCATCTGGTCATGTAATATTTATGTATAAGACTTTTCTCCCAGGAGTGGGAAGCAATGCAGTTAGTGCTCTGAAACATACCAGTTAGTGGATTTATAAATGCTAAACCAGAATATAATTCTGGTAACAATTTTGAATCTACAAAGTATTTTGTAAGCAGATAACGACTTGCTGTAGTCATGTCCTGGGCCTTCTAGACAGGAACCAAAAGCAAAAAAAATTACTGAGGCACTAAATCAGACCTTAAAAATTCTACAGAAAAAACACAGAATCACAGAATTACTTAAGTAATTTATTGTTGGGATTATTTAAATTAAGTCTAGAGAGGACTTTGAGGAACTTCAGGTGTAAGTTTTAAACAAGTTAGGTTAAGAGAAATTACATGCATTGCTGATAAACAGTAAATAATGTGCATTTAAGGGGAGAGGGGTAGGAAGAGGGAGAAGTTAAACATTCACCATCTTGGAGAGCTCTAGGAACCACTTCAAGTAAGAGATCTGTATTAACTGTAGGCACTTTAGCAGTTGCTCAATATGCAAATGTTTCACAGAAGGCATTAGCACAAGGATGAGATTTAAAAAAAATGAAACATTGTTTTGTAAATAAATTCTATTGTCTTAAATAATATGCATGCTGGTGTTCATATAGTCTTTTGGGATATTCTAGAAATAGAAACACTGTGCTAAAAGTGATGAATACCCTTGAAAAATCTGAGTACTGCTGTTGTTTTCCATTCTCCAGGGAGTGGACACACAAACAAGTCACGGTAGCTGAGCATCTTTTAAGCAGTAATTTTATGCCTTGTGTCAGCTTTCCAAATCCAGACATCCTTGTTAGACCTGATGTGGTAAATCTCATGCAAAGGATGTTAAATGTCAGCGTTGACATCTTGGCATGAAACCTGACTGTGCATAGAGATCCCTGGAAGATTTTAGTGCTGTTCTCTTAACAGGATCCATGTCTGCTGCAGTACAGAATTTCCTAGGCCTAGGATCAACAATGGTTGATTATTAATTGCTGTATATAGTTTTATTTGCACATATGATTCCATTTAAGCATCATGCAGTTAACGTGGGTTTTTTTCCCTTTCTTGCTGTGTTTCTTCAAGGTAGTCAGTTCTTGTACTCAACATATGGCTTTACTCTCTTAAGTGCTGTTGTGGAGAGAGCTTCAGGACAAAAATTTACAGATTATATGCTGAAAATGTTTCGTGACTTGGATATGCTGTCAACTGTCCTAGATGACAATGAAGCAATGATATATAACAGAGCAAGGTAAACAGGGGTGGAACTCTTTAATTTTTCCACAACAACTGTCGCCCTTTCTATTTTAGTTAAGACAGCTGAATTAAGAATGTGTGATTTTTCTTTTCCCAGACATTTGAATGAAGTGTTCTATGTTGCCTCAACATTACTCATGTAGCTGGTTCTAATGCCATGATACAGGTTCTGTAATTAGCATGTAAAATTACAGAATAAGTATTTCTTGTTCTAAGTGCGAGTATGGGAGGTGAGGGGAGTAATAGGGGTGACTTCAAAGTTTACATTTACTCTTGGAACGCAGCTTTACTGCTCCATTCTAAGATGCTTTGTGCTGGTCTTTAGTTTGCTTGCCAAATTTCAGAGGGTCTCAGGCTGTAGGCTCAGAGGCTTATCTGGATGATAGTGACGTTCTCATGAATTATCAACCTTGTACAGTCAACGTTTTTTGGAACATGTGTATGCTGATCCTTTTATAAACTGAAATATAGGAGGGACCAAAGAATTGTGTGTGTTGTGCAAGACTTGAATGCTCCTTGCTTTCTTGTAGAGTATGGCAACCATAATGGGGCAGTAGGGGGAAATCAGCCATAAATGGAAACTACTGTCTGAGAGCAGTCACCTAAGCCTCAGTTGTAGAATTCTTTATGTTGTTCTTTAAAACACTTCATATCTAGTACAGGGATTTAAGAAAAAAACTGTGTTGGCTGATCTATTTATTCACATCTCTTACTTGTATATTGTCTTTATTCTTAGTGTATCCTAAGATTAAGCAGAAGGATTAGTACTTTTCTTGAAGTTAAGCTTCTAACCTAAGAAGTCACTTTAATTTTTGTTTTTCTGTCTGAATGTTGATTTTTCTGCAATAAATATATTTTTAAATATATTTTTAAAACCCTCTAAATGTTTGGGAGAACAAGCTCAGTTTGCTCTTTTAAGGTAGGGCAGCTTAAAATCATTGTGCATAGTATATGAGAATGACAAGTTGAATTTTCTTGAATTTTAGGTGTTACATTTACAACAAAAAGGGACGGCTGGTAAATGCACCGTACGTGGACAACTCTTATAAGTGGGCTGGTGGCGGCTTTCTCTCATCAGTAGGTGACCTCCTGAAATTTGGAAATGCCTTGTTGTACAGTTATCAAGCCGGACAATTCAAAAACAGGAACAGCAAACTTCTTCCAGGGTACCTCAAGCCAGGCACAGTTGCAATGATGTGGACCCCAGTGCCAAAAACAGAGGTGTCGTGGGACAGGGATGGTAAATACGCCATGGCTTGGGCTGTGGTGGAGAAAAACCAACAGTACGGCTGCTGCAGGCAGCAGAGACACTACGCCTCTCACACCGGGGGCGCCGTGGGGGCCAGCAGCGTCCTCCTCATTCTGCCTGAAGAGCTGGACCCTGAAGCTCTCGGTGCTTGGCCAGCGGCACCCCCCAGAGGAGTAATTGTCACCATTATCTGTAATATGCAATCGGTTTCGCTCAACAGCACTGCCTTAAAGATCGCGAGGGAGTTCGATAAAGAAAAACGGGCACAATATGTAGGCTAAAGGAGGTGGATGTGACTGTACTAAAAACAAAAGGAGAAGGGTGTAACTGGACTTCACTAAGAATATGGGAAAAAAAAGCATAATCAATTCACTTAACCTCTACTAGTGGTGCTAAACTTATGTCTAACTGAAATTCATCTCTCAGGGAAGTTCCTAACTTACAGAAAATGAGAATGTAACAGTCAAAAGGTGACTTTCTGTAGTACCTGTGTAAATTATCATTATAGTAGCAGGTTATTTTTACCAACTAGTGAAACACTTGATCAAGATAAAAAAATAGCTTTTTCTTTTTGCACTAAGAAGTACAAATTATCTACCTTGAATGTTAAACTTGTGAAAAATTCCACATCTTGATTTGAGCACACAAATATGTTTGTTATTCTCACAGTTCCAGTCTGCCAAAACTATTCAGTATTACTTTCTAAAGAAAAATTGTGTCACCATTGCTTTTTGTTTTCACATACCACCTCCCTTATTTGCTTAAAAAAACAATGAAACCCAAACCTTGAAGCTACCTCCAGAATGCAGATTTATACCAGAAGCAGGCTTTTATCAAAGCTATGGATTAAGAGCTAGAAAAGAACGAATCTAGAGCAATGTAAGTAAAAATCATTTTGTTATTTCGATGTTCTCTCATCCATTTTTATTGGACACAGAGAATGCATGAAATTAGTTTACTGGGCAATAAAGTTATTTCTAGAGTCAAATCCACCCAAATAGCAGAATGTCCACTGCCTTTCTCTGCACATGTTCCAGCTCCTCAATGTCTTTCCTGAAGTGAGTGGCCCAGAGCTGGATGCAGGACTAGAGATGTGATATTTTCTAATCTTCAGTTTTACAATGGGAATAAAGTAGCATCTGAAGTGTCCCTTATATATTTCACAATGGCATGGGAGATCTCTGTCATCTCAAAGATTTACCCCCACCTCACTTTCCCTGCAGTTACATTCAACAGTACTTCCAGGCTGAGACAAAACAGAAGTATCTTTCAGGAAAGGTTTCAATAGTTTCTTTCCTGCACTTCTTAGCAGCTCTGCTTGTCTGAATTTAAGGAGCAAGATGTCTTGGATAGCAGCTAGCACAAGATAGCCCTACCTGCCTCTTTCCCAAACTGATGCATTTAGTATTATCTTCATAGTTGTTACCTGCCCTGTGATGATACAGCATGCTGCCATCTCTGTTCCCACTATGCCTATGGTAATATTTATTACCCAGGACCAAGAAACTGGGAAATTCAGGATTTTGAGGGGTCAGTCTTTTATATCTACATTTTGAATTGGAGCTAGTAAGAATAGTTTAGTATACTCTTCATAATTATAATCATTATTGTACCTTAAAAATCGTTTGCTTGGGGTTTCTAGCCCACTCACCAAAATTCCACTTTTTTATTCATTAATAATGGCTTGTCTTTATCTCAAGAGTATCCAAACAGTAAAAACAACAGAGAATCCTTCTGAATGAATTTTCATTGGTCAGTCAATAAATTATCTCCTCTTCCTCTGAAGTCTTTGGTTCTGTCTGACAGTTCCAATACAGAAGTACCGGGGTTCTTCCCCCAGTCTTGAGCACCTACTAGTTGGGGAAACAGCAGAAGTCAGAGCTAGTTTGAGACAGGGAATGATATTAAGCACTTCTGGTTTTGTGTTGAACATCTGAACAGAAATAGACCAAACACAATGTTTTAAATACAGTAAATCTGAAAAGTTACATTTATTTTAGGATTTTCAATGTATGATACACCTGTTTTGCAAATGCCGTTTCTTTTTTTTTTGAAAACTATTTTGCATACTTGAGAGAAAACAAGTTTTGCTGACTGTTGTGTGTGGATTTAGACAAAGATTGAGAGTGTAGAAGGTGTAGGTTTACTGTTATGCTTGTTTGTATATGACCAAACATTAACAAATGTAAGTATTTGAAGTATGTATGAAAATGAATAAGGGTAAAAACAAAGGCATTGCTAATGCCACGATATTAGTGCCAGTGTCTCACTCCCCACACAGAATATGTTTAGCCACCAATTTTTTATTTGCACACCATGTTCTTTATACTTGATCTGTAACTAAAGGCTTTTAAAAAGCCTCTGATGTTACATGTGCAGTACTGGAGATGCTCTGATGTCTACATTTCATCTTTTAGTACCTGGAACAAAATGGGTCCCTGACAGTCCCTGCTTTGGTATTAAATTAATCATGAGTTCTTATCTTTTAGGGTAGAGAAGGCAGAGATATGAGAGACTAGGAATCAATCTGGCCTTAACATATGGCTCCAGGTCACAGTTAATATTGCTACTTCAATCTTTGTTCTAAAACCAGTAATTTGATGGGCTGGCATTGGTATGTGGGAAAGTGTCTGGGCAATTAAGAGCAGCTTTCACAATAAAGCTGTGAGTGAACCTTTGTTGTGAGTGGCACTGACATAAACCCCTACTTTTCTTAGAAGGCATGTGTATTCCATTGGTACACCTGTTTCTGTATCAAACACCTCCTTCTGCATATGGTACTTACATGTTTGCTGTTTGAAATAACAGAAATAAAACTTACCTTGCAAATGCAACAAATTGTAGAATCAGATTTTTGGCTTATTTTAATGACTAGACATGTACGAGTTTTAAAAGTCATAAAAAGAATACTAGTTCATTAGAAAATCTCCACAATAATTAGCTCACCAAGACACCTGATACTTTTAAAGAGATGCTGATAAATAACTTGAGATATTATTTAGTAAAACAAGATATATGTAAGATTGTTTGAATACTTTCTCATGGTTAAAATCCATTTTTACCAGCCATTTAGAAAGGCATGGCCTTCAAAAACTAATTAAACCCTTTTCCTTATTGCAAGAAGGCAATTATTTAATGACAATATTTAATACCAACAATATGCATGGGTGTGCTGTACTAGTGCCTAGTACCAGTCTCATCTCTTAGTGTAGTTCCATGCCTTACAATTGCTTACATGCCAGTTACCTTCTCCATACTGAATGTTTTCAGTGCTTTGCAAAGGACTACGTTATTTTTTTTGGCTAGGAACGTCAGTTTAGAATACCAAGTACAGTCTTGAGATCAAATTACCAGGAGGGAAAATCCATGCATTCCAGAGAAACAGCTGAACACAGGTGAGTAACTTTACATTTTTATTTATCACCATATTACCCAAGATGGGGAAGGGACTACAGCAACATTGAAAGCAAATGAGCCATTTTAAATCTTATCTAGCTTTTGCAACCCTTGCAGTTACAGTAGCTGCAGTAATAAAATACACAAAATGCATTCTTAAAGCAGTTTCTGTCACTATATGCATTACACTGCTGTAGTTTATGATTAGCAAGGGGAAGGATGCAGGAAGTCCAAGGTTTCTAGTGTTTAAACATAAAATTATAAAAATAGAGCTCGGTTGTCTGCAAACTTACAGGAAAAACTTGCACTTCAGATCATTTATTGAAAAAGAGATTCCAGCAGATTAGTCAGCAGTAGCATGTAATTTGTACAAAATCAATCATAATTACATTGCTGTTGTAACAGGCATTTTTAAACTGGTAAGGCTTTCAGGAACACAGATCCAAAACTCACATGCTGAACTGTTCAGTGTTGCTTTCTTCTAAATGAACAGCCTGCAAAGAAATCACGTGAGTAGAGATATGAACAGTCCTTAAATTGTTAGACTGCCTTGAAAAATTGTCCATCTAATGTAAGTGGAAAAATTAATGGATTAAATTTAAATTTCATGCACCCCAAGAGGTGAAGATTCAGCACTGTAAGCCTTCTCTAGCTCAACCTGAACAACATGACTGTCACGCAATTCATCTTAAAATAAGATTAAGCTGTACTACTTCTTTTCTTCCAGGTGCCTTTTAAAATTTCAGTCCACTGTTCCATCCCTTAGTGATACAAACCCCAAACTGAAACAGCTGCTATGTGTGTTGTTACCATTTCAACTGCTCAACAGCCCTACTTCAGGTATTCTGTCCTCACATTTACTACCCCTGTGCAGTAGCACATTATATAAGCACGGCTACATGTAATTTGTATACATGCTTACCTTTTGCCCTTTAAACAAGAAGTTAATAAAGTCTGGATTAATTTTTACATTTTTTAAATCCTAAAGTGTTTCCAGTGCTTTTCACATACCCCAGACATCGGGCTGCACTCAAAGAGACTGGTGTTATACCAGTTATCTGTATATACATTGTCGGTGGTTATTTGTTCCCTTATAATTTATATGAGACAAATTTGCTTTGAGCCAGGGAACTGCTTTACAGTAGGGCTGTTTAAAAACAAACAAGCAAGCCATTAGTGACTAGCAGTGGCACAGAATTACTTTAGCCTGGCAGAAGTACCCTACTCCTTTGATGGTGCTTTTTAACACTCTAAACATAGCTCAGAGTTAAACAGCAGTATTCATTACATAAGCTGAAGGGAATGACAAGTCACCTAAAATGAAGTGTGTTTGATGACACTGTAGGTGTTTAGCTCCCTGGCATATCTGTATAGCCATTTAAAAACAAAGAATCTGAAGAAAAAATCCCAATTCTGGGCCTATTAACACTGTTTCTACTAGCCAACTCTAAGCAATTTGCAAAATGGGTGTTCCAATATCAGTTTCCAAAATGAAAGCTAAAATCTTTGCAGGCTATAAAATGCATTTATATAAGTGGCATAGTTAAGTTGTGTAACATTGCCCTTACCTTCTGTGAGCCTGGCTTTGCCCCCAGTTGGCTGACACAGCACAGTTGAGCACCCTACACACAGAACAACTGTCTGGGCATGGCTGAAGACAGTGGTGATCTTGTAGCATCCTGAAAAACAGCATTATGAAACTTTCCACTGGGTATTTCTAGCATCATTTTTTAACGTGTTAATTGCATCAGGAACTCTGAATACACTTGTCCAAAATGCATCTATATTTCATTACACAACACACCAAGCCAAACGAAGCAAACCACTGTTGTGCTCTGAAGGGCTTGCTATTATTTACATGCATAGGAAAGCAAGTTAGGTAACAGAAACTGGTATGACTCCCATATGAAAATCAACAGACCCTGCTGGCTGACAAGCCCTAATTTGCCTATCACATCTCCTGCAAAGAAGTTCAGCAGTTCTAGATGAGCCTTCCCTGCTGAACAGAAGAACCTATGCAGCTGGAGAAATATTTAACTTGTAACAGTAGAACACTGCTGTTGACAAAGTCTGGCAGCTGGGAATATAAATACTGCTGTTCCAATCCGTGTTTGCTTTCTGTTTAATAATTGGTACATGTAAGGCTTGGTTGCATTCTATAAAGCTAACATAATATTTAAATGGAAAGACTTGCACAGACTAACTTCACTAATTCCCTATGCAATGCTTATGTCGACAACTTATAAATTCTATGACTTCAGAAAGAATGTAATCACTCATATATGGCTTTAAAATGGGATTTTTCACTACTTTTCAATTTTTTCCCCTGAAAAGTATTTTTAATTACCCAAGAGGTATTTTTAGAGGGAGAAAACCTGTAAAGGATTTGATCGGGATGTGGATATACAAAATAAATAGGTAAAGGTGAGCAGAAATTGCATTTTCAGCACATGTGGATCAGAAAGCTAAGACAGAATATATATTGTGAGGAGGGTCCTCTGACAAAAGATCTGCTTGCTAGGGAGAAGTACTATTAGAATAACAGATCTCTGTTTAAATCACAAAGAGTAACTGTACAAATCTGTTTGTGAAAAACTGCTAATAGCTAAAATTTAATCACAACCAATTTTGTTTTTCCTCTGTTGAATGTGAACTTCCAGGTTGATGAGTTTTTAACATTTGAGGGTTTGGCAGGGAAACGAGCCCAACCCGTTTGAGTGTCTAGGTAGGAACTTCCAATTCCACTGACCCAGGGACACATAAGGCCATCTGCTATTTTCAGTGCCTTGTGCATAGGAATCTGTCATTATTGAAGCTCTCCTGCTTTGCACTATATATCCCTCAAACACAAAAACAATTAACCCAACAATAATGAAGATAACCAATGACCTATGGGCCTAAGTTGACATTAACTGTATCACAGTGTATGCATTCATGTAGACTGGTTTGACCAAAGTGTAAAAAAACCCAAAAACCCCCAGAGGCTTAGCCTTCAAGCCTATATTTGTTTAAAAGCAACCACAGTTTACTTTCAAGCTGTTTAAATTAATTTACCTCACTTTCAGATGGAATACAATGTCTCAGAACTTCTTAAGCTACTAAGAAAGAATAAGATGATAAGAAAACCTGAGTAAATCAGTAATTCCCTGCTTCTAAGTCAGGAAGATCACTATTGTAAGCAAGTGTTTTCCTACTGCTAGAATCTTCCTATGCTGCAGCAGTTTCTAGGAAGTTACCACATTGGGCAATATGGATGTAACTGTGCTGAATAAAAAACCTCTTCACTGGTAGAGCCCATTCCTGTAATGGTGCTAGAAAATCCCATAGTTCAGTTTATAAAAGAGAATTTGATTATACAGATGTCTCTGAAGCCAAAGTAATGAAGATCTATGAGAAGTGGACATAGGCAACATCTTGTAAGCCTTGTGTATGAGCTAGATGGCAGCTTAGTTCTTAACAGCAGCATGCAAAAAAGGCAGTTGTGTATGTTTTACTTTCCATGTATATGAGCAGTATCCCTGCATATATCCTTGTCAAAAGTTTTTCCAGTTGCTCTCCCAGAAGGAACTTACAGAAGGAAGAAAACAATCTTGGTTTCTGTTTGAAACTTGTGTTATGGATGCTTTAAGGCATCCATTTAATCTCACTTTTTATACATGCAAATCTGGGGGGGTTGGGTTTTTCCCTACTTGCAAGGGTTTTATAAAGGAAAAAAACACAGCTAAAGAAGCCCGCATCCCAGAACCTCCAGAACAGAAAAGTCTGATTTTTGTTTACTTTAACTTTATCCAAAGATGGAAAACACTTTTATTGTTAAAAAACCCAAAGCAATATACAGACCCTTTCCTCTACAGAACAGATACACCAAACTAAAAAAAGAGAAATAATTAACAACCGTTACATGAAGATGAACAGTATCCAAAATTAGTTTTTACATAACTATAACGCATGAACATTTCAAGTATTTACCTGGACATTTTACATCCATAAAGTAGGAGTTCGGGCTCTGCACGAGCCGTTTCTTCTTGTGTTTTCTCTTCTCATCCTCCAAGGAGGGATGCACCAGGTCTTTGGCCAGCTGGGTGGGGCGAGAGGAAAAGCGCACTGCGCGTTACGCGGCCACGCGGGAGCGGGG
>VYZR01030174.1:0-14797 GCA_013400675.1 Oxylabes madagascariensis
GGCCGGGGCCGCTCGTTCTCCTCACGGGCTGTGCCGGGCCCCGCCCCGGGCCGCCCCTCCCGGCGTGCCGCGCGGCGCCGCCCGCCCGGCCGCCATTGCGGGTGAGGGCGGAAGGCTGCCCTTGTGCGTCCCGGGGCGGCCATCGCGGGGAGCTCCTTCTGCCCGCCCGGCCTCTCTCCGGTCAGCGGGTGTTGGTGCGGCCCCGCTGCGCCTTCTCCGGGCTCACATCAGTGCAAAGAAAACAACTCGCCCGAAGCAAAGATGTCGGACGCGGCGACAAGAGCCGGCAGGGTGCTTCCGGCCGAGGCCCGCTCGGGATTGGCCAGCAGCGCGCGTCGTCACCGCCTTCTCCGCATCCCATTGGCGAAGCCCCGGAAAGGATTGGGCGGCTCGCCCGGCAGAGGCGGGGTGGGCGCGTTCCTATTGGCCAGCGCTGCGTGAGGCGCGGGCCAATGGGAAACGGCGCTGCTTTGGCGCCCAGTTCGAGCGAGGGCGGCCGCCGCCCGTTCCCGCCGGCGCTCCCGCTCCCGCCATGTTCGTGTCCGACTGCCGCCGGGAGTTCTACGACCTGATCGTCACCCAGGTGCGGGCAGCGGGCCGTGACCGCGGCGGGCGGCACCCCCAGCGCCCCGGCGGCGGGTGGAGCCACCTCCCCTAGGGCTCCTTCCCCTCACGGCTCTCCCGCCTCGGGGCCGCCGCGGTTCGCGCCGCCTCACGGCCCAGGGTTGGTGCGGGGCGTCCTCGGCTCTGGCGGTGGCGGCCGAGGCGCTCCGGTGCGCTGGGGCGGCGGTGGCCTCGCTCCGGGGGCTGCGGGGCGGGGGTCGGCGGCGGGGAGCATCGGGCAGGCGGGTCCGGCAGCCGCCCCGGTCGTAAAAATCCCTTTCCCGGGTGTTTTCCCCCCTCCCTACCGCTGGGAACCCGCGACAAAGCAGCGTCAGCGCGGTGAGGTTTCGCCAGGGATTTCGCTTATGGTTCACCTCATTTCGCAAAAGTGGTTTTTTTTGTGTTCTGTGTCTCTTGCTTAACCATGACATCTCTGAACTATTTTTTAAAATACCTTTCTACCCGTTTTGGTGTTATTTGCCCAGGCACTATATACGGTTTTCTGCTATCTTAAGTGTTTTTCTTGCAGTCTTTCTTATAGTACATCTGTCTGCTGCTTTTATTTTTAACCCAGGGTTTGCTTAACTCCGTTAACTCGTCGATGTGAACAGTAAGGTGGTGAAGCTTTTGTTGGACAGTCTTTTGGCATTTCTGTCAATTAAATTATATTATGGACCGTGCAAATGAAAGTGTCTTAATTTCTCCCGCTGTGAACAAAATCTCAAAGCACCCTTCCCCCAAGACCAAAAACAACACTCTCACAATACAAACAAAAAGCAAACCAATCAATCCCTCCCCCCCTCTAAAAAATCCCAACCAACCTTGATTTAGGTAAAAGAATTTCTTTCCTGAGTTGCCTTGCTCTTGCTTTTGCTACAGATTTTCTTTAGTCAAAACTGTGGCAGATTGTGGTGAAAACAAAGGCCATTCTAAACACAAAGAAAATAATTGAGGGCTTGACTAGGTGTGAAACTTCAAATTATGTGAGGTTCAAAGGAGTCTGAGTAATTACGTATCCCTAAAGGAGCTGACTTTTGGGTATGTGGAGTTGCTTGTTTTTAGTATTGACAGATATCCAAACTGGTTGATTTTATTTGCAGTGTCCATTCAGAATCAATCCTGTTTTGTGCTTATGATGAACTCTGTCTGAATTTCTGGTGTCTCAGTGCTCTATGCATTTCATGCACCAGCACACTCTAGTTGGCCCCTATATTAATGCTATTATTTTGTTATTTTTACAGCGTGTTCTTCTTCTTGTTGCTTCAGATGTCGATGCACTGTGTGCTTGTAAAATACTCCAAGTAAGTCTTGGTTCATTGTCACTGCAGGCCGACAGTACAAGAAAATATCTATGCCCTGGGATCCTATGAACGGGTGGGAACGGAGGAAGGTTTCATCTGCTTTGGTAACATTTGTTTCTATGAGTTATGGCACTGAAAACTGGTGAGTGTAGTCTCAGAGTTCAGGTAGATTTGTCATTTGGGATGTGTTTATTTTGAGGATTTTTATGGAACAGAGTCATAGCCTGGTGCAGCATTGCAGAGAGGCTGTTTCCCCTCCCCTTTGCTAACAGCTGTTGCTTCCTTGCAGGCTTTGTTTCAATGTGACCACGTGCAATACACACTCGTGCCAGTGGCTGGGTGGCAAGAACTTGAAACTGCCTTTCTGGAGCATAAAGATCAGGTGAAAAAACACTGGAAAATTTTTAAGCGGTAGCTCATCTTTAGTAAAGATACACTTCTTCCTCTCCCCAATTTAAAATGTCAACAGTGAAGTCATTAATATCCAGTGGTTAATTCAAAACTATGGTTACATTTTAAAATGCCAGTAATAAACTTGTCCAGTTTTAACATCATCTCCAACAACTGTGCTACAATGTTGGTAGATTGAAATGAAATTTGCGCATATTTTGAGACATAAAGGTGCTGGTATTGGATATCCAACATCCCTGGATTCTGTGTTTTGCCTTAAAAAAAATTCTGCCTCACAGAAAACAAATATCAGAAAGTAAACACAAGTTTTGGCAATGATGAGTGTTTGGCAGTTTTGTAAACATGTTTTCAGTTTTCCGTGTTTCCTGGCAATTTAAAAAACAAGTTTCTTTTTTTCTGCTTTTGTTTGCAGTTCAAATACTTCGTTCTTATTAATTGTGGTGCCAATGTTGACCTCCTGGAAATCTTGCAGCCTGAAGAAGACACTTTATTTTTTGTTTGTGACAGTCACAGACCGATCAATGTAGTGAATGTTTACAATGACACACAGGTAAAAGCTTTTCTTTCATAATAAACACCTCACCACAGTGTGGTGGTGAGCAGCGGAGTGATTTTCTGTGTTTGTAAAACTGGTTAGAACATAAACTTGTAGGTCAGAAAGCAGCATTAATAAATAAGTATTTGCAGTAGTAATGTACATGACCAGAAAAAATCCTTTTTCCAGTAGTAAAATCTCTAATCTTAGCAATGTGATTGTTGTCAGTGGTAAGCACCTGTTAATCTTGTTGCTCTAAATCAAACCGCCATAAATCAGAGGATAAACATCCTCCAGAGTGTAACATGTATTATCTAGCAGCACCTAGAATTTAAAGTATTAAGCATAAATCATTTTATTTTAACAAGCATTAAAATGATAATTCTTTCAGTAATGTTCTAGCAAGGGATTATGAATTTTCACTCTTATTTTCTATAAATCAGTATGGTATTTGTATAAAAACCAATGTTTTGTTATGCCAGGAATTAATGCAGCCTAAATGAATTTTTAGTTTCTTTTACTAAGAGTGCATTTTGCTCACTGAATAAGATACTTACTCTAAAACACAGTTTTCTTCTTGCTAGATTAAGCTGTTAGTCAAGCAAGAGGATGACCTCGATGTTCCTGCTTACGATGACATCTTCAGAGATGAGGAGGATGAAGAAGAGGACTCAGAGAATGAAAGTGATGGCTCAGAACCCTCAGAGAAGCGCCAGCGTTTTGAAGAGGTTTGTTTCACTGCTGTGTTGTGAAAGGAAGAAAAAACTACTATTACATATATTTTACATCATAGTAATATTTGAGTTTAAAAATTGTGTTCCTTTAGATCACAAATCCAAGTGCAAGATTTAAAAATAATCTTCTACAACAGGTAGTTTCACATAAACAAAATATTTATTTATCTGGACTACACAAAAATATTTTCTCCAAATTAAAAAAAAAAAAAACTGTTTTGAAATTACTTATGCATAACTCTTTGTACAATCAGTGAACTGGAGAGATCTATCTCCTAATATGTGCTGTGGGCTTGGCAGTCTAGCAATAAAACTTGTTTAGATATTAACTCCTTTTACAAAAAAAGTGTTTGAGAAGATACAAGCTCACAAATAATTTAGCAATGCATTTTGTCTGTGCTTGTAGCAGTAAAATAACAAAAGTATATTAAGTGCACACATGGAATTAAATTTGCCATGTTATTTGTAGCATATTTTCTGTTTCTATTATAGAAGCAAGCAAAGGCATGAGACCAGCAACATTAAGGGACAACTAAATATAAAGACATCCTTATATTTAACACATATTTCTTGTTATCTTTGTTATCTTCCCCATTAGCAATGTACATTTTTTTCCTAGTGATGTGAAAAGGGCTCTATCTTAGCCAAAGAAGCTACCCAATTCAAAGGAAAATTACAAATACACAAAAGCTGTTCTCAGATCTGTTAAATATTTCACAAAGATCTTATGCGTGTTCCTTGGAAATATTTTTGATAATACTTTTCTCATTAGATGTTGTTAATGGCAATTTTTTTAAAATAAAAAATACTTTTAATGAAAGTCTTAATTACATTTTTAATTAAGGTTTAATAATTGAAGTATCTAGATGCTAATTTATTAGAATATTTCTTCTAGCTTTTTAACATTCTGGAAATTAATTTACAGGAGGTAATAGAGAGGACGATGCGAAGGCGACAAAGGCGAGAATGGGAAGCACGCAGGTGTGTAAATGGGTTTTTCTTATCTTGCTTCTCTCTTTTTGTTTCATTCTTTGATTAAAATTGTGTTAAGAATACAACCACAAGATACCAAGCTGTGATTTGCAGGATGCTTTAGTTATAATTTTGTTTAGAATGTTAAAAGAGAGATTTAGTAAATAAAAATTAAATGTTTAAATAGAGGAAATTGTAAATAGTAAATTTACAATTTTACTACCAATAGGTGCATTGGCTCACTTCAAATAGCTGTAATACTTTTATCTTGTCTATCTTGGGGTGAAATTTGTCCTTCTGTTTTCTACTTTTACAATCCCACTGTAGTCAATAGGAATGAGCAGCAGCAAATCAAATTAAATGGGATTTGAGGAATAGTGATGTAAAAAATTTTTCCTTTTTGCTTTATGAGTACATTTTAGTGTGGTTTCCATGTTGTTACTGAAGTCTAATTGCCTTGCAGATAAACAATTTCTAGCCCAAGTTTAATATTTTTAATTGCCAAAATGAAATTTAAATATTAATCACTATTTCTGGCTTATATTTTTAATTGGCTCCAATGACGAGTTCACCATTCAGTTAAATGTGGGTTTTTTTCCTCCATTTTAGACGAGAAATTCTTTTTGATTACGAGCAATATGAATACCATGGGACCTCAGTAAGTATAAACTCTGTTTGCCATAAAACGTCAAGGTGACAGTGTAAAGGTAATTGGACAATATCCAATGTTATAATTATCTATTACAATTATATAATTATCTAATAAACCTATTCAATGTGATATAATTGCATCTCACTATTTTTGTATCTTGTTTTTATGTACATAAACTGCAATATATATTTACAAGTAGTTTACCTTAGTTTAATGTTTTACGGCTTTTTTTTTAGATCT
Organism: Oxylabes madagascariensis; assembly: GCA_013400675.1. Classification (NCBI taxonomy): domain Eukaryota; kingdom Metazoa; phylum Chordata; class Aves; order Passeriformes; family Timaliidae; genus Oxylabes; species Oxylabes madagascariensis. The sequence goes on from VYZR01030174.1 coordinate 5,449, forward strand.
TTGCAAGGATTTCTATCTATTTACAAATACTGTCACAAAAAAGACTTAAGCATGTGGGGAGATTGGTTGTCTTCAAAGTGTCAGGATATCCCAAACATAGCACTTAGAACATCAAACTGTTCTTTCTGTCATTTGGCCTCTCTGATTATTTGTATTTTATTAAGTATTTGCTTTATATATAATGCAGGTTTACAGAGCTCTCTAGAATATTTTTTTTCTCCTTAATATCTTAGGAAGGAGCTGGCAGACTCGAGGATGATTTCTAGGGCTTTAGTAACATGTGCTGGTACTTGGCAGATTGAACTGTTCTATTTGTTTAGTGAACTGTGTCTTGTGTTCATTTGTCTTTTTGCTTCTCCCTCCTGTAGTCTGCAATGGTGATGTTTGATCTGGCCTGGATAATGTCTAAGGACCTGAATGACATGTTGTGGTAGGTTTCCATCATCATTTTTCGTAGAGATTGGAAGCTTAAACCTGTTGCAAAGACAGGCAAGATTTCCCAAAATTATTTGGTTTCACTATGAGATTCCAGGGGTTTTTTTTGGGGAGTGGATGCCTGTCTTCAACTAGAGTAAATTAAAAGTGTAAATTAATTAAAAGCAACAACAGATTTTGCATGGAAATAGGGAGAATGGTGCTATATGTGTATGTCTGCAAAAGAGGGAATAATGGCAGATAACTTTGTTATAAACTTCTCTGTACTGCTGGTAAACAATGTTTCTGATTTGTTCACTTATATACTTATAGAGTTAAATATAATATACTCTACTGGAATATTTGTTGGTTTAACCTTTATTTTTTCTATTTCTTTTTTTTCCAAAAAAAAAAATTTAGGTGGGCTATTGTTGGCCTAACAGATCAATGGGTCCAAGACAAAATCACTCAGTAAGAATGCTTTTTTTTTTAAATTATCTTTTTTATTATTATTCTTTCTTATTTATTTGTCTGTCTCTTAAAATTTTGGTTTTGGGAGTAGCTAGCAGCAATTAGTAGAGATTAGGAAACATGAGAGAATTATTATAACAGATATAAGTAATTAACGGTGATATTAAATATATTAATGCCTGAATGTGATCAGTTGCCTTCCAAGAATAGGAATATATATCTTTAAAAAAATTACTTTTTATTATTTAGAATTTTTAAGCTAACTTTGTTTTTCACAAAATTATAAATCAATCGCTTCTGACCTGTGAGGAAATAATGTTTAATGGTAGTTTAATTAAGCATGGACTTGACACAGTTTTATTAAAGGAAGAAACTTTTGTATGTTCTGTGTCCTCCAGGTTCCTTTACAGTTTTAGTTAACAAGTTTCAGATATTTTTTCTCTTTTTTTGTTATTTTCTAGTAGATATGATCAGAATTCTAGTATTACATGTGTAGACTTCAATTCTGATGTTAATTTTTACTAATACATGGACATTTTTAAAGAGATAAATGTCATAAGTAACTGATTTCATTGGTCAGTCTATTGTTTGGGGTTGGTTTGTTTGTTTGTTTGTTTGTTTTAATTGCCTGGGTAAAAAGATGAATATTGAAAAAACATTATTTAACGAGTTGGGAGAGTCTAAAAATACATCTACAGTTTTCATGCTGCTGACTTTAGGAAGCATTTTTATTTTCTTGCAATCAAAACCAAAAATTCCCAGGTAGAAAGTGAAGTGACAAACTTGTTTTTGTTCCAGAATGAAGTATGTGACTGACATTGGAATCCTGCAGCGCCACGTCTCTCGCCACAACCACCGCAATGAGGATGAAGAGAATTCTCTGTCCATTGACTGCATGAGAATTGCATTTGAATATGAGTATCCTTAAAGCAGGTCTGGGGAAAATGCACACTTAACTCCAGAGGGGTTCACCAGAGGGTTTTATCTAGGGAAAAAAAATCCCAGCACCATCTCTGCTGAGAATGGAAATAAGATAAGGGGAAACCAAAGTGTTTTGTAAATGAATCTCTCAGCAGCCTGTGGGGCTTCAGTTCAACTTTACCTTTCAGAACTGGTTACAAGCCAGCAATGCTGCTCTTGTGGTACATCACCTGAGCTTCTCAGTGCTTTTTATGCAGCACAGACATGCAATGTGTAAGGGCAGCTGAATCCTTTCCTACTTGTGGAGTTTGTAGGGTCAGGGGATATTTGTGGGGTTTTGTGTTTGCAATTATTTGCCGTGACTCCTGCTCAGCCTGCGCCTGGCACTGTACCAGCACTGGTCTCTCTATGAAAGTCTCTGTAACACCTCCTACACCTCTGCCAGCCTCAAGCTTTGGTCTGTACAAGGGCAGAAGAGGCTCCAGGAATTTTTGGCTGACATGGGGTGAGTTATAAAAATCTGGATCATTTTTTTTTCCAATGACTTACAGGAAAATATTCAGAATATAGCTTGCAAGTACTCAAGCTGCCGGTTTTTAAATATGATTGTGAGGCTCTGAGTTACACAGCTTGTGTATTGGTTTACAAGGAACACTTGCTGTATGCCTTTATGGAATGGCAGCTCTGTAAAGTAACCTCTGCTTCCTCGCATCCACTTTTCAATGACTGAAAAAACAAATGCATACAAGTTTAGTGAGACTTCAACTTGTTAAATTATCTAATAATTTTAAAAGTCCTATGAAAAAAAGGCAGAATACTTGTGTCTTCTGGTGTACTTATCAATGAATCTTTTCCTTCTGTTCTTAGTTTGCCCTTGAAGCAAGTGAAACAGAAGTTTAATTCCATGGACATGTCTTTGAAAGAAAATCTGCGGGAGATGATTGAAGAATCTGCAAACAAATTTGGGTAAATTGTTTTAAATACAAAGCTTTTCTTTCAAAATACCTTTTAATTAAGTTCAAATATTTTTGTATGAAGAAGATCTAATATGTTGTTTTTAAAAATATTATTCTTAGATTGACAAAGTAACACTAGATTTGTTTCAAATGTTAGGATAAGGTTTTTCTTCATGTTCTTAAGATTAACATACTGGGAAGACAGCTGGTCAATGTTGATAATGTTAATAAACTTTCCTGGGCTTATTTCATTTTGCAGAATGAAAGATTTACGAGTTCAGACTTTCAGCATTCACTTTGGCTTTAAGAACAAGTTCTCAGCAAGTGACATAGTTTATGCAACAACTTCTCTCATGGAGAACATAGAGAAAGAGGGGCATGAAACAACTAATTTCATTAAGGCTTTGGACAGTCTCTCCAGGTACTGAAAATATGCCTCTTCAGTATTTTGCAATTTTATTTTGGGAAATGTATTGGGATTATGGATCTAAAATATGAACTGTTGCTTCATAAGCTATTGAGAAAATCAAAATATCCCTGTGAACAGTATTTAAATATAATTTTTATATGAAAAACTTTATTTTACTAAGGAAGTGTCTATTTTTATTCTTTTTGTTGCAGGGGTAACCTGGACAAGCTGCACCAAGGACTGGACCTTGCCAAAAAGCAGTTACGTGCCATTCAGCAGACAGTGGCCAGCTGTATTTGCACCAACCTTGTCATTTCTCAGGGACCATTTCTCTACTGCTCCCTCATGGAGGTCAGAATTGTGTGTTTGGGTACTGATATTTGACTGTCCTTTTTGGCTATATCATCCTTGAATAACAGCTTCCCTAGTGCTTGGCACAGCAAGAATTACTCTGTAAGAAAGAACCTATTTCTCTGTACTGTGCTGTCCTGTGATGGGTCAATATTGACATTGCTCTGAACTTCCCAAAGGCAGAATCAACCCTCACAAAGGGGAAAGGGCTTTTCTGCAAAGCTGGGTGAGCTCAATCTCCTGTATTGTAGTGGTTCTCTTTAGTGTTCTTTGAGCCACTTGGCGCTTCTAGGCTTGTCAGTAGATAATAAAAGGAAGTGTAAGAACCTTCTTGGGTTGTAATTGAAATAATTCTTCTTTTCCTAGGGCACACCAGATGTGAAGCTGTTTTCCAAACCAGTGTCTCTATGTCTGCTTAGTAAATACTTACTGAAATCATTCGTTTGCTCTGTAAGTAAATCCAAAGCATTTGACTCACAAACTTCTAGCTGGTGTAGTACTTACTGTTCTGTCAGATACTTGCAGTTGATTATTAAAAGCAATATAGGAAACTATTAATAATCTTTTCTGCTGATTGATCGGATGATTTTAGCATATTTGTGAATGCTGCTCTAAGGAAGATACCTATTTGGAGACTTCATAGCATTGAGTTTTCATTACTAAGAAAATTACAATATAAAAGTTTAGTGTAATTTGTAAGTTTTGAGGGAGTACATCACTGAAATTTCTATTAGTCCTTAAAGTGACTTTTACTGTAAGGAACAAGTGGATTAAGAGATCCTGTAAAGAAATCACCTTCTGCTGAACTGCAGAATGTCTGTATCCTTAGGTGGCTATTTATAATGCTGTCTCACATGGAGAACTGATATTAAATTGCCTTCTGAGCCTCGTGTAACAAAGAAGCTTTCTGACTTCCAGACAAAAAACAAGCGTTGCAAGCTGCTGCCCCTGGTCATGGCTGCACCCATGGATGTTGAGCAGGGAACTGTGATCATGGTGGGGATTCCTCCAGAGACAGAAAGCTCAGACAAAAAGAAGTAAGCAAAGTGTTTACAAGTTCTAAACCTGTCTCTGAAGCAAATATATCTTTCCTGGACCTATTTGACACTGATAATGTTGACTTGAATAGTATTCTTCTCAAAAACACACCTTCTGCATCCAGTGTGCATGAGGTACCTTGAGAGAGGATATAGATCCTCAAGACGTTCCTTGCAAGGTTTTTTCTTTTCCTTCCCTCTTAAAAGGGGGAAATAGCTCACTATATGGCCCATGACTTCATTTCTCCGAGCCTCCAAGATTTTTGCGCGTGAATAAGTGAGGCGTGTGTTGAATACGCAGCACCTGTAAAAACATCTGGAAGCCATTTCCACCTCTCAGCCAGGAGAAAGTTCCTGGCTTCTACCTTAGTTAAACATCCTTTCCTGTGACACTCATTGATATTTCTGCTCCTGCCTCAGCTTTTTTGGGAGAGCCTTCGAGAAGGCTGCGGAGAGCACGCGGTCGCGGACGCTGCACAACCACTTCGAGCTGTCCAGTGAGTGCCGGGGCCCGCAGGGGGCGGTGCGGGCGCGGCGGCTCCGGGCTCGGCCCGGGCTCCAGGGGCTGCTCCCGCTGCAGGAACCACAAACCCCCTGCTCTGCTTTCTGAGACAGCCCGCATTTTGCATGCACTAACGGCTTGCTCATGTGCACTTGGCTTTACAGTCCTTGATGTTGTGTGAAGGCTTTAAATTTAGCAGCCAAACCAAGCGTGGTGTTGATGAGACGCTTAGTGAAATCAGCCTATCTTCCACATGCCTAAAAATGAGACAGGCTTTTTTAGCAATATCTATTTATCTATGCATGTTGAACCTACACAGAAATATTCTTAGATTTAAGAAGTGCCTGCTCTATTGTGGAGTGAGCACCTACAAATTAGTTTGCTAATATTTAGGGCACAAAATAAACAATGTCCTTTGCATTTTGTCCAAATTGCTTCTCCTCCTTAAAAGTGAGTAAGAATATAACTTGATATACTCAGGCTTATTTTTCTTCAAGAGTGACATCTGGTATATCTTTCAGTTATTTGCATCCTGTAATAAAATATTTCCTCTTTTAGTAATTGAATTGAAAACAGAAGATCGGAGCAAGTTTCTGGATGCACTCATTTCTCTCTTGTCTTAAAGGTAAGAGACTATAAGGATTAATTTAAAAATTATTAGAAATAAAGTAACATGCTACTATCTGTAGAATATTTTTTAAAAATGTGGCAACTTTTAGTGAAAATATAAATTGAAGCTAAGAGTTTCTTACAAAGATAATTGTTATCCTTTGGAGGAGGAGGCGGCAGACAATGTAGAAGCAAAATTTTTTCTTCCTTAAGAGATTTATTTAAGTTTCATCATCCAGGAACTTCTCTTCCATTGTTCTAAACTTTTTGTGGCTTTTTAACTTAGGGTGGAAAAGGAGCATCTGTTTGTGTTGTAGAGAAATGACAGTATTAGCTAATTGTAGCTGATACTGTTACTGACATTTAATTCTGATGGCTTGAGTTTGACCTCAGGATGGAATTTTGGCCACAGCAATGCCACTGGCTTTGATGTTAATGCAGAATTTGCATTTTTCTTTCCCAGTGTTAGGGTTGTAGCCTAGCTTGGTGTGTAGTTTTCACTTGGAACAGAGATGGGGATATAAGACTTTTTTTGTAGTTGTGACAAGTAGCTTCACACTAGTCCAGAGCTGCTTGTTAGACAGCAGAGGCATGCATGGCTTTCTACATCGATTTGTTTCTTTACACTTTGACTACTGATTGTTTTGTCTTCTGCTCTTGTTATGCAGTGGTGCCTTTTGGCTCCTTGTGCTGGAAGCTGAGGATGAGACCCTCTGAAATTATTTTGGCTGTTCCAAAGTTGATGGTGCTGCAGTTCTGGCGTATCTTAGGTACCAGCACAGGCCTGGACTGGTGTTTTGATGCCTTTTGGGAGGTCAAAAGGACTTTGATTTCAGCACAGAGATATTGAACTCTTCTTTTTCTAAACATCCCACCCTGGTAATGGCAAAAGCTGTCACCTGGTATTTGTACATTGGATTTCTATATATCAAGCCTGCTTTTATTAGTAGACATATTCTTGTGATATTGAGTTGTTGACTGATAACAAAAACCAGGTTTTGAAATTCCCTATTTATGTTGCTATTCAAATGTGCTTTTAAAATTGTCTTGATTGTTTTTTAATTTTTTACTCAAACTATTTGAAACTCCTTGAAGTTCTAGAATGTTGAAAATGTATGTTAGTATCATCAGATTGAAGTCTGGTAGTTTAATTGAAAGACTTGTTTTGTGAGAGGAGTTTTAGGATTTTCGGATTTTAAAAATCCAAATACTGAGTAACTGCCAAATACCAAATGAAAAATCCAGGGAATGCCAGTGTCAATAAAGCCTTTTTAGTCTTGCATTGTGATACTCTATTGCCACTTGTTGCTTGACTCTGGGGATAATTTTCCTGGAAGGAGGCTGAAAGTACTATGATAATTCTGTGTAGACTGTAGCACTATAAATATTGTCAGAGTAGCTTTTCCTGTTCCATAGCAGATTTCATTTTACTTTGGTCATATGAAATGACTTGTTGGCCTTGCCCTGCTGTGCATTGGTGCCTGTGTATATGTGTACATGTGGAATGCTGTTCTACTTGAAGTGTTTGCTTGAATTCACTGTTACTTCAATGTCTTCATGTATTATAACAAATACATTGAGGTTATGTGTCATTACATCATTCTTTGTACATATTTTAATACAGATTAATTTAATATTAAATGTGATTTAAATGTAGCCAACAGAAACCTAATTAAACTATATTTTTATTCAAAAATTAGTTGATTTGGGGTTTTTTTAAATTTTTTATATGTTGTCATCTTATCTGAATAAAAATCCTTGTGCCAAGCTGAGATGGCCAAAAAATTGCTTCCTAAGATAAAGCAATGCTGCCTTTTGGTTTTGCATGCTTACTAGGTAGTATTGGCTATAAATTATATTGCCTCTTACCAGCACATTTTGGGTTTTACACAGCATACAGAAATTCTATCACTTTTCTGAAGTACCTTGCTGGGCTTTAGATCTCTGGAAATGGAAACACAGAAGTTTTTGCTGTCTTTCGAACAAGTATTGCCAGGCCAATTAATATGTGAAATGTAGGAGTGTTTAGTGACACTGACGTGCACTTCTAAATATTTTCACTTTATCTTTCAGTTGCAAACTGCTGAGTGAGTTAAGTTTAAGATAAAGGTAGGAAATTAATTTATTTGTCACAAAAGGATCACTGCCATTTCTACAGCATCCAATGACTAACTAGTTCAGCCCTATCACATATTTAAGACTTCTTTTACTGAGTGACTGTCATGTTTAGAAAAATGGATGAATTTTCAGGCACAAGCACCCTTTGGCTTCAGCATGTTGTGTCATACTGGGAGGATGAGGAGTGGGAGGTAGTTTTTTGCTGGGATGTGTTGGTAATTGCCTTAGTGCCAGGTTCTTCAACCAAACGTGTGTAACATAAAACATAAACTCTCCTTGTCCCTCCTTTATTGTTTTTGGTTGGTTGGCTTTTTGCTGGTTTTTAAGGTTCAATTTTTCCCAAGATCTGCTGGAAGTGCCAAGAATGCTTTTGCAAATTTTAGAATTGATCAGCTGTTGAACTGACTCCCAGGTCATCGAAATGTGGCCATAAATCAGTCAGGAGTGTGGGATGCTGTGTAAAAAGAAAGTTATTAAATCCATATGGATTCCTGAAGAAGTCTCTGCCAATAGATAAAAAATTTATATGTTAGCATTTTACAAGGTGGGCAATAGAATCCAATGCTCCTTAAGTAGTTTATGCTATAAAATTTCTAGATTAATGTGTTAATACTACCTGGAGAATAATTGTATGAGGAAATTGTGGAGCAATTTCATTCAGCAGCAGTAACGGTTTGAGTGGCCCTTTGAAATTTCTGTAGGTTAGGTAAAGTGGTCATTTGACATCTCTGCCTGAAGAGATAATTATGTTTTTGATTGATTATCCGACACCGAAATTGTGGCTCTAATGAGTCATTTTAAAATAAATAGAGCACTGAGAAATCAACTTAACCTCTTAAATGTACAGTCATATTGCACCTAGCCATGTCTGAATGCCAATAGAAACATTCCCTAAGGATTACATTGAAGCTGCAGTAACTCTTCCAATGTGTTTGCTTGCTGTAATAGCAGCCTCCTAATCAGTTCTTTAAATATTTCTGCTGCTGCTAATCTGAGAACAATAGCAGTATGAANGTGTTTGATGCTTCCTTCCAGACACAAACAGGTGCTATCCCAGTCCTTGTGCTCAAGGCCACCCTGAGCCAGGTGTGCTTTCTGTGTGTTTGGTCACTGTCAGTCATTATCTGGGAATCTGGATTCACTTCCTCCCAGATCCCTGCAAAAGTCTAGCCTGTGCAGTATTTTGTGGTGAGTAGATCTGCAGCCTGGCTAGATATTGTGTGAAAAACCACAACCCTATGGAACAGTGTAATAGTGCTGATTGTTCTTATTACTGGAAGTTAAAATCTCTGCAATGATTTCTAAGCAAATTATTTTACAAAGATTCATTGCTTTTACTTGCTATTGTAAAACCTTTTATTATATAAAGGACAGAAAATATTCCTGGGTTGAATATTGGGAGATATTAGGGGGTTTTGCCTTGATCTACAGGAGTATGTATGTTTATCATCAGATTTTTATGCTTTGGTACTTAGATGAAGATACAGTTGGTCCTACAGCAATAGGAGCTCTAGTTCATGAGCCATATCAAATTTAGCTACAATATCTGCTGTTTCTTCCC
>VYZR01030182.1:0-16758 GCA_013400675.1 Oxylabes madagascariensis
TAAAATTAATTTATAATAATCTTGTGTAATATTACTACACTTCTCTTAGTGGAGGGACTGGCTTTATTTTGTTGTCAAATTACAAATTTATTTAAACAATTTTGGAGCAGTGATTGCTCCTCTGCTGTTTACCATTTCCACATTGAGATAAAATTTGTGGAAGCCACGGGAGAAATTCTAGTAAAGGTCACTGGCCGAATCATAAAATGCCTTTAAAAGTTTTATGATCCTTTAATGGAGTGCAGTATGATAATTCCTCCTGGGAAAGATCTAGCTCTGGAACAAAGCCTTTTGAAGGAACACTGCAACTTTGGTACAGCAATTCATTTTTCCAGGTTTGCATGTGGTACCATGGTGGCCGTGACCAGCCAAAATGCTTCGATCATTTGGAAAAAATGTGATGCACAAATGAAGCAAGAAAGAAGTCATGGGTTCTAAATTTTACCTCTGTGGAAGAGTATGATGATTTCAACGAGGCAAACTCATGTAAAGGAAAGAAAAAATACCTAAAATGCATTTGACATTCAAGCAAATGATATTGAATTACCTCCACTTTATTTGCGAAATAACTGTTTTTTTCCGGTGTACCATGATGGTTAAATTTCAACAAATCCTTAATTTTTCCTGGGTGGTGGAGATGGTGGGAATACCAGACTGGAAAAGCAGCCATGGTGTCCTCTCCTTTTCTCCTCTTCCCTGCTGGTATTTTCCCATGCAAATTCATCTTCAATACCTACTTCAAAAATATGGATGAACATCGTCAGCTAAATAATGAGCGTGACTGAATTTATGTCAGAAGTGAACATTTAAAAAGCCTAATTTTTTTAAAAAACACTTTGTCTTTAGGCCAAAGTCCCGTGCCTTTTACTGTCTGGTGGAAACCTTCTGGGCGTTGAGTCGTTCCTACCCATACCGAGTTTCGAAAGAAATGCGTTTCAAAGGTCTGAACAAACATTATGCACGTGGCCTTCCCGTGTTTCTGACACTGTTATCATTTCCTTAAAATGAGGTGGGGTTCTGGACATTCGAGGGGGTGTCAGGAAAGCTACATCCCGTGCGGCAGGCTGTCAATCAGCTCACCTGCTTCCCCCTCCGCGTCCTTCTGCAGGGAGCTGCTGCTCCTGCTTTAATGCCTCCCAGCTTTAATGCCATTTCAAGCCCTGCCAAAGGGAAGCGTGGCAGCGTTTGACAGTAGCAGCGGATATCGTGAAGGTTGGGGGGGTTTTTTTGGTTTTCTTTTTTGTTTGTTTTTTCGTTTCTCGAGATGAGCCTTTCCGTTCGCGCTTGAAGTTTCGCTTGATTAATGTATTCATTAGAGAGGAGTGACGGCAGTGATTAAACAAAAACATCTTTAAAATGCAGAGTTCATTTCAACCCATTTGGTTTTGTTGCACGCAAATTGGATTGGCATTGCATCCTGCACAGCAGGTACTCCACTTGAAATCAAAGACAGATGCTTTTATAGGATTAGAAAGGATATCTTGAGGGGTGGAGGAAGAGATTGAGGTTGGGGGGCTTCTGTTGCTTTTTCTTGTTACTTTTTAGCAATAATGGTGAATGAATAACGATAATACTGCTGTTTTGTCTGCCTTGAGCACTAATAATATTGTTTGCTTACAATTAAAAGGAAATAAAAGCTTCATTGTAACTTGAATTCTGAGCAAATCAAGGATACTTAATTGAGATTCTTTCCCTCATAAATAACTAATGGCACCTGAGTCTGTTTGAATTTTAATGCTAAATGGCTCTGAATGAAAATATTTGACTGCTGAGTCACGTCAGGCTGCCACACTTATTTTATTTTTAATTAATTATCTGACTGTATGTCTTTTAAGAGCTTCACAAATTACTTAAGCCCAGTCTTTGCCCAAATAGAAACATAATGAGAGAGCTGCAGCTTGTAGAGGACTGCAGTTGGTTAAAATAAATGCCATTGAAGCATGTCTTTTGAAAGAGAGATCTCAAAGATTGAGTTGAGCTGCTGAAGGTACTGATCTTCCTCAAATTCACCACTGCAATGAGAGGGGAAGGTCTAGGGTCACTTGCATGGCTCTGGCAGGACCTTCCAGCCAAAATGCCCCTTTGGGTTGCCCTTTAGGATAGGAGGGGTGATGTGAAGGAGTCCCCAGTACCCCGTGGAAATCTAGCTCTGGTGGAACATCACCCTGAACACCCAGACCCCGCTTGTCAGCACACGAGAAGCCAGCATCTCCCACAAAACATTTTCAGATTGCTTTAAAAAAATGATCCTATCCTCATGCAGGCTTTGGGGCTCCTGACTTGGAATACCTTCCTTGCAATCTGCTGTGCTTAATCATCTGGTATTTCTGCACGCTGTAGCTTTTCTGAGAGTGGTTGCTGTAGCTTGCACTGTTTACTCTTTTCCACATGTCCCAGCCATATTTATGGCTTCACAAAATATTTCTTATTTAGTCTCTTTTTAAATACATAATTCAATGAGCTTCTCCTCTCTCTTGACATTGCAAAGCATCAAAAACCTTGGGTTTTCCCAATGAAACTGTAAAATGCTTTTTTTTAAAAGCAGTGGATTATTTTTAGTCAACACTTCGCCTCACCTGTACAGAAGAGAGTTGAACGGAGGACCAGCTTGCTAAGAATATTCACCTTTTTTTAGTGCCACTGTTGCTTTCTTCAATGTGTCCAAAGATTCAGGGTATGTGCAGGGTTGGCTTCTCTGTGCATTGTTCAAATACAACAGATGGAGAGTGTCTAACCTCAGGAACTTGTCAGTGCCTTAACAAGCAATAAAACCAGAATTCTGAGAAACAAGAGAGAAATATCACATCTCCCAACCAATTAAAACTTTTCTCCAGTTGATGCCGTTTGATAACATCACTCCATGGGATTTGAGTTTCCTCTCAGCTGTTGGTGAATGCTCTTCTAGACCATGAGAATCATGAGTGCACTGGACCCTTGTTCAGGGTTTAATACCTGGTTTCATTCTGCTGCCTGGCTTGACTTGGTCATTTATGAGCATCAGGGTGTGCCTGAAGGTTGGACTTGATGGTCTAAGAGGTCTTTTCCATGGTATGGTATGATCTGTGGAATTTTTCAACCATATAAAGTCCTAATGTTGCTATAAGGTTTTGTTCATTATTGTTATTGGGTTTGGGTTTTTTACATTTCCTACGTTTTACCTGTATATAGTTTACAGAAGATAGGACCTAAATTTACATTTTTATGATCAAACCAAAGTAAGGTCTGGCATTTTGTCATTGATGATTTCACTGCAGCAGAAAAATCCTGACGTCTAGGAATCTGCCTATAATAATTATTGCCCCCAACGCTTACCTGACTTTATTTTCAAAACTGATCTCTACTGTAGATTTAATCTTGTATTTTTCTTTTCATGTTTGCCTAGCACTAAATTTATCTGTGTTCTGCATTAACTCCTAGGTTGGTAGAGGCAGTTCTTGATGGGGATTGGTTTGGTTTTCAGAATAAAGGATCTTAACCTATACAGTTCACAAGGACTGGATGGACCAAGGGAATAAATCAATAATCTGTTGCACATTTGTGGTCCTGCTTAAGAAATAAACTATGCCATTGAAGTATATGCAAAGCAATAATTATTTCTTTTGTAGTAACTCCCTCATTCCAGTCTTAAATCAACCTACAGATTCCAGAGGAAGATGTTCTAGAAATGAATAGACACCTGGAAAGCAAAAATACAGGTCAGGATTCATAGAGGTACTTTTTCTAATTCCAATATGAGAGTAACTTTGCTTTTTTTCTGCCTCCAGTATTGGTCTATAAGCTCTTTAATTGGCTGAGATTTTAAAGAACACTCTAATCAGTGTTTGCTTCCCATTGAACTTTTGAGAGAGAGATTTGTGATGCATTCTCTTAAAATCATGAACAGAAAAGCAGTTTGCTTACTCAAAAACAGTATCCCATTGAAGAAAGATGTGGTGTTTATCATTCAGCAATCAACTTAATTGCCTTCCATTATGAAGTTGGCTTGGGTTTTTGGGTTTCCGCCATAACAGTTTTTAATAGCACAGATGAATTTTTCATAGAATGAGAATGGAAAAAAGTTCCAAAATGCTGAATTCAAAGATACATTTCTCCACTGTGCATTCTTCCTTGCTCCTGCTGGAAATCATCGAGTCATATGTTGTTATTGCTTGTCAGAAGACCCATCCAGATGGGAAGTCCTTCTATTTTATATTAGCAGAGGCTGTAGGAAGCCAGAAATAGGGAAGTGGAGACAGCCTTGCCATCTTCCAAAACTGAATGCAAGAGGAACGTAATCACCCTCCCATGAGAACTTGAGAAGTTTTACTTATCCCTTGCTTCAGTAGCTCAGTTTTATCTGTAGAGTCATTCTACTGTGAGCCTTGATCCGCTCTTTAATGCTTCTTTTCTCCATTGTAGGGGGAGTATCCAAGAGGTCAGACAGTTCCTCTCATCTTGGAAATGATGGCCACAGCAGATCCACAACCAAGGAACCAAATCTACAACACCCCGTTGGTATGGGTGGTTGTAGGGATGCAGAACAGCAGACAGACTTGGGGAGTTTCTTTCTCAAAAAAATTTTTTTCTCCTTTTTCCCTTTGTTCTTTCTGCTTCCCTCTGCTTGAGAACCCCATGGTTCCTCTAATGTTGGTCTGAGCCCTCATTAACAGCAAAAATTACATCTTAGGGGGCAGCAGAAGTGACAGAAGCAGTGTGGGGATGTGGTGGTTCAGCAAAGAAGTGATTTTGTGGGGAAGTCATAGCAAGCCTCCTTTCCTGGAAGCTCTGCTTAGCAAGGTGGTGTCACTAAATAGCTGAAAAAAAAAAAAAAAAAGAAAAAAACCAAAACCAATAAAATCTTTGCTTTTAGGAAGTTGGAGCACTTTTTGAAGACAAAAATGTGTAGTTCTTCCAATATGTCTCACATGAATGCAGTAGGGTCCCTTTCCTATTGGTACAAAAAAAATCTTCTCTAAAAGGTTTTCCACACTAGAAGATCTACATTGGTTTATGCTGATGTAAGTGTTACCAGTTGATGCTTGATTGTAGCACAGCTATTTAATTTTAAAAAATAATTGAAATAACCCCTTAGCTTTCTGGGCTAGAAATCAAATTTTGGCTAGCTGTTATATTTTGCTGCAGGATCTGGTCTTCATAAATGGCATTTCAGTGCATATTTCATTATTGATTTCTGCCTTTCTTGACTGCTAAGGTCTGAATATTAAAATATCACTAAAGTTAATTTTTAGAGCAATTGAGGACACTCTCTAAAAAGAAACATTTTGAGGATGATGTAGGATTTTAAAAAACAACAGCACATCTTTTCAGTGCTGCTTCTGCTTTGTGAGCATTGATTTCCTGGTTGGATTTGTTGATTGGATTGGGTTTTTTAACTAGTTATTTTTTATGCATTTTTTTAATACCACTGATTTTCATGGCTGTTATTGTAAGATCATTACAGAGGCATTTAAAAAACATTTCTAAGTAAACTTTTAATTTCCTCATCTCTTCCATGTAAACTGCAGTGATGAAAGCAAATGTTGCTATTGAATTTCATGTTCTTTCTTCCAGAAGAAGAGAAAAAAATTGAAAGCTTTACTGGGAGAAAGTTTTAAGGGGTCTAGCTGGATATTCTCTCCTGGAAGAGGGAAGCTGTCACAAGAAGGAAGAAAATAGATGGACATTTCAGAATCTGTGTTTGTCTAAATTCCTCTAAAAATTAATTCTAAAACTAAAGTACTTTAGGAATCCTATAACCTAGGGAAACCAGACTGGTATCCAACACACATTAGTGGATGCTGACTTCTTCCTGTGCTTGCTGTGTGTGCTTGTAGCTGTCAGGAGATCCATTGTCTGATAATAGCTGTATTTTTTACGTACCTGTCAGATTTGAAAGGCTGAATTGATGGTGTGCGTGGTTTAAACAGGATGGATGTGGATGTGTGCAGCCTGTCTGTCAAGGAAAGCTGGAAATGTATGAGTTAATTGTAAATTGTTTTGTAGTAGGGTAAATTTTTAATCACATTGCATGTACACTTTTTTTGGTGAAGGAAGTAATTGATATTTGGGACACAGAGGGATATAAATATTTTATTTGGTCTCCTAAAAATAAAAGGAGTCATATGGGTTTCTTTCATGAACTTATATGTTTATAAGGTTTAAGATGAAGGAATTTATTCATGAATGTTGAGATGCAAAAATACCATCAGCAGCAACAGCTGCCTAAATCAGTTGAGACAGTAGTGACTTACATAGTTTTGTTTTGTATCTGCTTTTACTTTTGAGGGCAGGGAGCTTGTAAACACTCACACCTCTGAAAACAAGTAAAAATCTCTGTAGGTGCTGACACACCTCCTTTCTCTTCATTTATTAAATCCCATCACAAGTTCCTGCATTCCCCCCCTCTTTGGCACTGATGATGTGGTACAGAGTTACTGATATGAGCTGCAAGAAAAATCTGGTTTTTTTGGAAGAAACTTATTTTCTGAGGCACTAATTGATCTTTTCTTGACAGAGCAGAAGTGGCTCAAACCAACTGCATCGTACATGGTGTTCTCTCCTCTGAAACTACATCCACTGGGGCTTTTCTTAGGCTGAGAAACCTTGTTATGCTGAAATCATGAGTGGGGCTTCAGGACGCTGGTGTGACCATAGCATAATGTACTTAATGTGGCTGTAGGTTGTTTTTTAAGGCTTCACATTCAGGTATTCAAAAACACGAAGACATCAAAGTGGCAGTGTTCTATTTAGACACAGAGATGAGAGGGATGTTCCAGGTTAGATGCAAGGGGTGACCATTAGTGACACTGCTGAACAGGGAGCTTTGTACGCCCCACCAGGTTTTGCCTCAGGAAAAGCATGATTAAAGCAAGAATTAGCAAGAAAACCCCACTTGGCTGTGTTTCCCTTTTTATTAAAAAATTAGCTATTAATAATCCCCATAATAATCTCTGCATGTGCAAATGCAGTGGAACAAGCCCCAGTTTGAGCTGGAGAGGAAAGGAGGGATGGGTGCAGGGGTGCTGGAGAGGTGTTAGCATCCTCCTGAACACTGTTAGCTGGGGCTTGTCAGCCCTGTCCTCTGAACTCAAACCCTGAGTGGTTTAACAGAGGATAAATCAAGAATTGTTTTGAAATACTCACCAAAAGCAAGTCCCATAGATTCTCTAAATCTGATCAGCTCATTGCACTGTCCTCATTCCTATTTATCCAACTTTGATAGTGCTATAATTGGTCCCTCATGAAAATATTTGGCTTGAAATCTGTGTTTTAGCATCAGGAGTTTGGTATTGTGGTTGTTTGGGGTTTTTTTTCCCCCTCTCTCTTCGCTGCTCACTGCCGTTTGAGCGCAGCACATTGTTTGCCTGTGGAAATATAGATTGGGTGATCTGTCTCTTTTAGACCATTCAGTGATGAAATTTCTACTGTACCACTTTATTGTGACATTACCTGACTAGATAAAGCCATTTTCTGTCTGAGGAGGGAAAGAAGCTGGCAGTGTCTGCATAAATCTTGTTACTCATTTCATGCTGAGACAGGGGTTCCCAAAGGGAGATCCTCTGGGACACGTCCCTCCTCAACAGAAAAACAAACAGAGGCACAGCCTGTTTCTGAAAATGGAGCTGATCTGTTTTGTAATGTTGCTGTTATTACAATAAACGGCTCTTGCAGTTTAGTTTAACAGGTATCCCAACAGCTATTAAAAAGTAAAGCACACATGAAAGAAATACAGCCTCCTCCTGCTCCCTCCTTTCCCCAAAGCACTTGGCATCACCCTTGGACTCCGATTGCAGGGGAATGGCTGCACGTCTTAAAATAATGTAATGTGGGTTTGTTCATGCCAAAATTGCTGCTTTGTCTGGCCCATTTGAATACCATTGTCCAACCTTAGAGTGAGCAGCTCTCAGGCCCATTTGTGAAAGCACCAGTTTTTAATAGCTCTTTATATTGTGAGCTGCTCACCCCTAGATCCTAATGTGCTTCGCAAAAATGAGGTAAAATTCTTATCCTTGTTTTGCAGATGGAGGACTGTGGTCTTTAGAGATAGATAACTGAATAGGGGAGCTGGACGGGATTTCTGGCAAAAGCTATTTTTTGTCAGGAAACATTGATTCATTAAAGCTCTTTTGCAGAAGCATATGCTTTGATGAAACTCCTGGCATGAAGTTTTCCTGGAGCGTGGGGCAGAATTTAAAGGCAGATTTTCTGTGCTGGCAGAGAAGTGAACACGGACTTCCCTCCGTGGCTGCGAGGGTCACTCAGCTGGGTTGTTCAGCCCCTGCCAGAGCACCAGTGTCCTCCTCAGCAGCGTGGGGGTATCCAGGGATGCCTTCTGCTGTCCTCTCCAGGGGCTGAGACCTCTCAGTGTGGTAGGGAATGGGGAAAGGGCTGATTTTCCAGATCCTGTGGTCTGTCCCTCCCCTGCAGGATGTCCAGGCCTGGCTTTGTGTTCTGGCTAAGCAAACACCTGGAATATCTCTGGGGTCAAATACAAAGCAGTGTGAAGTTGTGTAACTGAGAAGTTAGAACTCTCGGGAGTTTTTTGCTTGACAGAGAAAATCGTTTGCTTTGTTCTGTCCTGCTGGTGGTTACTGGGAAAAAACTCGTGACAGCATCCTAGAAATCAGCAGCACCTGGTATTTCTGGTGAGGCTGTGTGGACACCCTTTCTGCTGTTCTGAGCCTCCAGAAGGAGGCTGATTCTCTGCTGGTGGAGTCCTTGATCCGCGATGAGCAGCCACAACTCTGACAATAACATTCTGCAGCTCAACTCAAAATTCCCTTTCAGAGCCTGCACGAAACAACCTGATGTGCCCGAGCAGTGGGTGGGAGAGTCAGCGCTCCTCCAGCTGGGGGATCCGGAGATCTGACAGACTCGGTGATGTGCCCAGTGTCACACGGGAGGGAGGGAGGGCTGCCGTGCACCAGGGACCGAGAACAGCAGCGTCTGCTCCTTCAGCAGGCAGAGCTCACCTGTGCTCAGCGCTGCCCTCCGGCCTCCCGATGCTCTCTGCCCTGCCTTGCCCACATTACCACATCCCCACCTAGAGGTTCAGTCCTCCAGGAAGGAACTAAAATGTGAAAAAAAAAAAAAAAAAATCATAAAAAGCTACCTCTTCTATCGTCGCTGGTTTGGGGTTCTTCTTTAAACACAGCCCTTTCATACGTTTTTCTTTTCCTTGTTTTCTTGTGTGCGTGTGTGTGTGTGCCCACTTTGTTTTCCAGCTCTATCCAAAATACCCAGGACTGTGTTGTCGGCTGATTGGTGTCTTCTGGGGTCTTTTCTCCTTTGATAAAATGCTGCTGGCTGTTCTGTACCTGCTACTTTATATCCTTCTCCCTCTCACATATAGCTACCTATATCATATGGAAAGGATCAAACAGTTTTGATTTTTCCCAATGATACTGAGAAATGCAATATTTATCACAGGTTACTTGCAGAGAAGAAGAAAGGAGAATCTAAGAGTGTTCCCTTCAGCTGTTTTTCTGTCAAGGCACAGTGTATGTCCCAGTCCACTTGTTTTGCTCAGTGTGTTAGTTCTGCTCACCACCAGTTGTAATGCAGCAAGACTGATAAAGTTGGTTGCCTATTGGCCATGCGAAGGAGAAAAAAACAACCAAAGCTGGTTGTTAGTTATCCCCACTAAAGTGCTAAACAAATCTCCCAGCAGCTAAACTCCCTTTCCTTTTTATTACTACTGTACCTTGTAAATCAAATATTTATTAACTGAAAACAGCTTTGCTCACTGAGTGATCTCGCAAACACAGGACAAATTCACCACAGCTGGCTAGTGGCCAATTGCTTATTCAGGCTGCTAAAGGAAGTCGGCCTGGTGGAAAGACAAACTTGTGTGATGATTTTCCTTCCCCCCTTCCCCACTCCCCAGGAACAAACCGCTCGCATCACCGCTTTGTCTGCCGTATTTACTTATCATAAAAACCAATGTGTCTGAATGGGGTCACTGCCACCCTTTTGAAGAGGGCTTTATTTTTGTTGTGCCTGCGTGGAAAACGAAGCCTTAGCGGTTTGAGACGGCAGGAGCAGACTCAGACTCTGTTCCCATTAGCATATCAGGTCTGTCACCCGGCGGAATGAAAAGCTCCTTCCAGCAGCTTCTTCTGCTGCCGCCCTCTGATCATCTCTTGCCATCTCCTGGCTTCGTGTTCATCTGTGGGGGTCCCCCACAATCCGACTGCAGCAAGCCTGAAGCCCTTGGAAGCTGAGGGATGACAGGATGAGAAGAACAAAACTGGATTCGCGCTCCTTTTCTCCTCCTCTGGAAGTGCTGCCGGTAAACTTGAAAGATCTTCGAGCATCATTCGAGGCTTTGCCTTTGGTTGTTGTAATGAAAGTGATTTGCTGTCCGTTGTCTAATAAATATCCCCTGGAATGACAGCACAGTTGTGCTCTTTCACTGAAAGGGGAGGCAGAGAACAAGCAGGAATTGCAGGCATTTAAGAGGGGCTCTCCAAGGAGTTGTTCAGGGACACTATTTTCCCTCCCTGCCAAGGCCAGTCACCTGCTGCAAGCACATGCATTGCAGTAAATGCACACAGCAGGCTGGGTATCAGCACTAAATCCATTTTCAGTGACTCGTTTGGGGCCTCAGGATCCACACACTGTGCCCTGAAGTTTTGCTCAGCAACTCCACGCTGATGTTCATCGGCCGCGGTTGCACTGATTTCACTGGTTATTGCCAAAAGGACTTCAGATATTATTAATGTTTTGTGTCATTATCTTTGTTCTCTCTCTCTTGGACTAATCGGAGGGATCATACAGCAATTCTCTCCTGCCAGCAGCACTTTCACTCCAGCCTGCTCCTGGGTGTGTGCTCTCTTCCCTCCTGGCACTCGAGGGCTGCTCTCCACCGTCAGGCACCGGTGGCTTGGCAGGTCCTGCAGCACATTTTTCCTGGAGAGCAGCAGGAATCATCAGTGCTTCTGCACCATTGTCCTGGGGTGACTTTATGATGCTGAATTGTATCCCCCCCATTCATCTGTTCAGCCTTAGAAATAAGTTTTGCACCTTTAAAATGAGATCTGTGAGGGAAGGAGGCAGAAGCAGAAGTGGTGGAATGTCTGAGGTGGCTGCATTCAAAAACAGAGATAAGAGCTTTCAGCTTTCTCTCTCACGGGCTGTGCTGTCTGCAGCACGGGCAGCTAGAGAGAGCTCTCCTTTGCTTTTAGGTAGTTTTCATCTAGCTGAGGCAGAGACGTTCCCCAGACAGTGGCTTTTCTTTTTCTTGGAACTGATCAGCCTGCTCTGGACTGAAAATCCAGAAAAACACCGGGAGCTCACACCTGTGGCCCACTGGGGCCCAGGACGGCGTTTTCCAGTGCAGGAGGGACTGATGAGAGACTGAGGGAGCCGAGCTACACCCCACAAAATGGACTTTCTGAATTTTCAATCTCTTCAGAACAGAAGGAGGTTTTTTTGTTTAATATTATGCATTTTTTATGCTTGTGAATACTTTGCCTGTTAAACAAACAGGTTTTTTCCATCTCTCTCCAAGGAAATCTTTTCCCGAACCAGTTGTGGGGAGGGGCCACTTGAATCTGCTTTCTAGAGGGACCCCTCTGGAAGTTTCTTCCCAAATTTGCCCCAAACCAGGACAAGCACTTTGGGAAGCCCTTGGAATCCCTGTGAATGTGCAGCAACAGTGGCCTCAGGAGCCCTGCTTAGCAGGACCACAGCTTGGAACTTCCCAGTCGGTGTGATGCCTTGAGTTTTAGCTTTCATGTTTTCAGATTCTGTGCTGCCCAGGGATGCAGTTCTGGACCTCACACTCAGTGTCACTCAGCTCTCTTCACAGAGCAGGGACACAAAACAAATCCTTTTCCTGCTGCACACCAAGGACAACTTTCAGGCCCAAAAGCACAAACAAGGGTGGGCTGGAGGGAGGAACAAGAAGGATGGGACCTCACAATCTGAAGCTGGAACTGGACAATTAAACCCCAATATGCAAATGGACCAAAACTTATAAAAATGTAAGACCTTGTGACAAGTTTGGCATTTTGTGACCATTTTGGGTCCACCTTGGGTGTAGCCCTGGTCAGGCCCTGTCCTGCCCAAGGTGTATCCTAAAGGCCTTTCAATAAATCCCTCCTTTATTCTCCAGCTCTGTCTAGTCTCTGTTTCAGGTCAGCTTTCCCAGGGCATCAGGTGGGACAGGAAGGGGCAGCTGCTCCATGGGTCGTGTCCTCCTCGTGAGTGCACTTAGAGCACCCTGGTCCACTGCCAGAAGAGGACAGGGTCCTTACTGCATGTTCCTGAAGTCACAGGTGACCAGTACTTTTCAGGTTAGACACATTTTTTATTTTTTTTTCCCCAAAGGCTAAAAACCATGATCATATCTGAGTCTTCTGACCCATCCCCTTGTGAATTATTGCTAATATTTTCCCTTTTTCATTTTTCTACCTTTGGATAGTCGAAGATGGATATACTTTGTTTTTAATCACTTTGCCAAGCTGGAAATATTTATATATTTATAAAAAAAAGAAAAAAAAATCTACATTTTATATTTGTGACAAGATGCATGAGCATTGCTGAGCAAGGAGCAACTGCCAGAACCCACAAATCTCTGTGTTAATTTTACATCCACCAAGCAGGGGTGATATATCTTATAAGTGTGCATGAACAAGATGGTCATCAGGGACTGCTTATTTGGATAATAAAATAGCCTAAGTCACTGTTGCTTTTTTTTTTTTTTTTTTGAAATTCACTTTTAATGTGTGTAAACTATTGTCTTGAAAGATTCCTGAATACAGAGCTAGAGTGGAGTAGGGAAAGGCAAGGAATGCACAGAAAGCTGCTCACAGAGCTGTTGGAAATACCCACCCCACACTCAGTTACTGGTTAACTGGGACAGGATGGACTCAGCCCGATGCCAAATCCCAGAACCTGCTCTATCTGCTGAAGGATGTTTGCCTTGCCACAGGTACCTGATGGATGAGGATGGGATGGGTGTCATGTTGTGCATAACCCAAAAGGTCAAAATGCTAAATTTATTCTTTGCCTTTCCTGGGTGACAGCATTATTCTGCAATTCTGAGCTTTCAGGTCTTTCCACTCTGCCCCAAGACATCTGTAGGCTACTTGGAAAATGTTTTGAGGAAAATCTTGGACTCAAAAGCGTGTCCAGAGCAACCTTATGTTTACAACCCTCATAACCTTACCTAGAAATGCACTTTCAAACCTTTGCTTGCTCCAGACTAGATATTTCACTCCAGATAAATATAGAAATGGCAACATTCTCACCCAAACCTTTCTGGTTGCCATGAAGTGGTGCTTTGTCATAAAAAAAAAAAAAAAAAGAAGAAGAAAATTACCAGAGCTCCTTGCTTTGTAATACATTCCTTGTTAATGACAACAGACCTTGTACTGGTACCCTAAGGCAGGTATCAGCTCTAGGTTTGCTGCACTTCTCACAGGAGTGTTTATTTGCTGGGTGCTGTTAGTTATTCTGAAATTGTATTTTATACTTTAAGGTTTGCTTTGCTTTTTGATGCTGTTTTGTTTTTTTTGGTTTTTGATTTGTTTTTTTTTAATTTGCATTAAGCTGGTCCTGATTTTCCAAATAGGCTCTCTGACAGTAGAAGGCACCAAATTACTTTTGTAATATTTTGGGTAAAAGGATTTAGGCTGAAGCAGAGACAACCTAATTGTTGTGGTTTGGAAGTAACTTCAAAAATGAAAAACAGTTTGGTCTCTGAATTTTTCAGCCAATCCATTAAGATTACATGATTTATTCTTTCAAACTCTTCTTTATCTCTGACTATATTTATTATACAGTCAAGCTGTGTCCAGTTTGCACCTGACTGACCCTAGGGAATTAATCTAATTTGCTGTCTGTAAATAAGGGGGTGAAGTTTGCCTGGAGACTGGGGGAGAGGGGTGAGCAGACGTGTGATGAGGGGTCTGTCACCCATGTGGGTGAGGAGAAACACTTCAGTTGGGTGTCAAAACCAGATCAGAGGAAGCAAGCCTTTCCCACTAATTGGTTTCTAAGTGCTATTTATTCCTCTTGTCACCAGATTCACTCACACCTCTGGGAGCACAGCACTCCTCAGTATGACTTGGCCAGGTTCATGGTCTGTGGGGTGTGGCAGCTGCTCTGGAGCACCAAACCCCCGTCATGCAGGTGCAGGAGGGTGTGTGCCATGTCTGTGAAGAAATCAGGGCTCCCAGGGGAGCAGGGAGCTTGTGGGGCACTGAGCTTTGCTGCCCTGCCCTGGGGACTGCCCAGGAGAGCAGGGAGCAGAGCTGAGAGCTGCCCACTCCCAGCAAAGAGCCATCCCTGGAAACATTCAAGGTCAGGTCACCTGTGGCTCTGAGCAGCCTGATCTGGTTGAAGATGTGCCATGGCAGGCAAGTTGGACTTCTAAGGATCCCTTCCAGCCCAAACTGTTCTATGATCCTGTGGTTTCTGGTGCTGCCTTGGGAAGGCTGACCTGGAACAGACTGGACAGAGCTGGAGAATAAAGGAGGGATTTATTGAAAGGCCTTTAGGGTACACCTTGGGCAGGACAGGGCCTGGCCAGGGCTACACCCAAGGTGGACCCAAAATGGTCACAAAATGGACAAACGCTCAGGAAGTCTTACATTTTTATCAGTTTTGGTTCATTTGCATATTGGGGTTTAATTGTCCAGTTCCAGCTTCAGGTTGTGAGGTCCCATCCTTCTTGTTCCTCCCTCCAGCCCACCCTTGTTTGTGCTTTTGGGCCTGAAAGTTGTCCTTGGTGTGCAGCAGGAAAAGGATTTGTTTTGTCTCCCTGCTCTGTGAAGAGAGCTGAGTAACACTGAGTGTGAGGCTCAGAACTGCACCCCTGGGCAGCACAGAATGTGAAAAACATCAAAGCTCAAACTAAAAGCATCACTGTTACCTTCATTACCAGGAGAGATTTTCAAGGTGGCTTTGGCTGCACATTCCTGGCCAGCTGCAGTAAGCAGGGTTGATCCTGGGCTGGATTGGGTGGGGGACCCAGCCCAGCTGAAAAAAAAAAAAGAAAAAACAAACAAAACTCTGGGACATGGTGGGAAATTGTTGTTTTAAAACCAAATCAGCTCCCAGACACGTCCAGCTGCACAGCCACCCAAAAGGGGATGGGATGAGCCAGGAGGTGAGGAGGTGACCACGTGGTAATTCCACTCACTTGCCTCCCTCCTAGCTGACCATCAGGAAAACCTCTTGAGCATCTTTCTCTCTTCATTCCAGGGGCACCCAGGCTGTTTTCCACCCATGAGGAGATGGGAGAAGGAGGGGAAGAACGGCATTCGTGAAAGGAGAGCTGTGCCTCTGACAGCTTGCAGATACAGGAAACAAGGTTGGCAAAAGGCAGCATTAGGTGTTCCTGCTGCCAGCTAATGGTGTCCAGTCAGGTGGGTGAGCCTAACACACAGATAGTAATGGATTAGCTGTACCAGAGCAAATGCTTTATTGGCAAGTGACCATTTGCAACCTACTGTGCTCTTCCACCCAGAATTTTCCTACTTAATTTCCTGACAAACCACTGTCCTAGCACCACCTAGTGTCCAGCCTGGCAATTCAAACGGCCTTAACGTGGGAATTCCAGCCATTTGTGGCTTAAAGAAGAAAATTCAGGGGGATTTTCTGGGGTTTTTTAAATTAACATAGACTCCCACAGCACCTTCAGAAAAGTCTATAGTTGTACCATCTGAAAGAATGCTTTTATTTCCAAATCCTGCCATTACTTAGCATGACTGTCTTCTCTAGAATGTCTGAAATCTCTCTGTATAAAAAAAGGGCAGCAATCAAGAACTTTTTCTAATAGGGATGTTGAAATTTTCACTTTCAGAATGGGTATCTTGGCTGAATAAATGAGGAACATAGAGGTGTGAAGGAGCAACTTCATGAAAGTTGCAGGTTCTTCAATGTCAGTGGCAAGGCAAGACAGTGGTTAAAATTTTGCTGCTTAAAAGCCCTGGATTATTTCCAAGAGGATGGAGAAATGGAGAGCAGAGTGAGCCACAAAGAACAGCAAAACGAGACCATGGCGTGCTTGGCAATCCGAGCTGGCGTGCAAAGAAACTGAAATTACTGCAAAGTGTCCTATTCCTCATGAAGTCAGAAGCACAGCAGGAATGTTGGCACTCCCAATTCCAGCCTCCAAGCAGCATGTATCATTACAGCTTATTGCCAAACTCTTGGTTTATTAGCACTACAGAGCCAGGAGCGTGCGTTTGTGTCCCTTCTGTCACATTGCATCCAGGGGGTGAAGTCTCACAGTTTGCAAAGTGGAGCAGACTAATTATCATACATAAGAAATGACTAAAATCTGACAGTCACATGTCTCCTGGGAAGGACAACCCCGGAGATGTCAATGAGGAGGGGGAAAAGAAATCACTTTGGGGAAAACTTTCCCAAGTTTGCAGCAGTTCTGGTGGTGTGCTTTCCCCTAGAGTCTCGCAGAAACCCCAGGCGGCAGAAACAATATTGATGGATGTGTCTCAAGGACCGATGTGTATGTGTGTGTCTGCCTGTCACCACCACCACTGTGTGAATGTCACCGCCACTGTGTGTGTCACCACCACTGTGTGTGTGTGGCTGTCACCACCACTGTGTGTGTCACCACCACCACTGTGTGAATGTCACCACCACTGTGTGAGTGTCACCACCACTGTGTGGCTGTCACCACCACCACTGTGTGAATGTCACCACCACTGTGTGACTGTCACCACCACCACTGTGCGTGTAGCTGTCACCACCACTGTGTGAGTGTCACCACCATCAATCACAGTGTGTGAGTGTCACCACCACGAC
>VYZR01030185.1:4517-17465 GCA_013400675.1 Oxylabes madagascariensis
CTGGAACACAAGGAGCTGCCAGTCCCTGGTTCCAAGTCCCCAGCTTCCCAGTTCCACCCAGGGATGGAAGATGTGGAGCAAGCTGAACAGCTTCCACCCTCTATAATCTAATGCATTGTAAATTATATTTGTTCATTGGGACATTCTAGGTTAGTCTCCTCTTCCACAGGCTTGGTTTGTTTACTCAGCAAACCCATATTCACCTTCTTTCCTTTCAGAGTCTTAGGTGAAAGACTGCTGGACTTCTCCTAGTTCAGGATTAATTATTAACACATGACTCAGGTCTTTCTATGAGTGCATTGGCATTAGCTAGCACACCTTAGGAATTAGTGTTTCAGAGGTCACTGAAGTTACTTTTCCTTTTTCTCTATCTGCACCAGCCCTTCACTAGTAGTGGGTTACTTCATTCCCCATTCTTAAATCAGTGCTTAAAATCTGACAATTAAAAATGTATCTGAGGTAAAAGAGCAAAGAGGCTGAACTGAAAAAAAAATCCTAATGCCAATTTCTTAAGAAAATTTAATTTACACTGAATTTCGATTAACTTGCATCTCCCTCTGTCAGTGACACATGAGGTCACAAGAAGATTCTCACACACATATTGACTTTTGCTATTTTTCCCCCTGAGCAGGATGTTCGGTATTGGTTTTGGTTTCCTACCAAAGCAAAATCATCATAGAAAAACCCTGCTCTACTCTGCCTTCAGTCACCAACACCTTTTTTTCTTGTCACAGTTCAAAATGCCTCATTTTGTAGGGTTTTACGACAGAAATTTTTAGCCTTTAAAAACACAAGACAGTAAGTAACTAACAGCCTTATTGCAGCCAACTTCTACCAACGAAATAGTAACACAATCCATAAAAAGCTACGGTATACAACATTGTATTCCAGATAATTGAAGGCATACAACATTGTATTCCAGATCATTTAAGCTGGCATTTCACTAGCCAACGAAGTATTACAATACAAACCATTAAATTCTCTTGACACTATTTCCTTGGCCATCTCACCACATCAATCCAAAGCCCTGAGGAAGTGCCAGCAGAAAAAGTGCCATTGCACTCTGCAGGTTTCAAACTCGAGGCACAGGACTCGTTCCAGGTGAGCACTGACAGGGTTCAGACCACTGCAGGGGATGGGGATGGTGTACAACATCAGCACACCACAGTAATTTAATTTACACTTCAGTAAAACTCACCATCTGGGACTGGGACTGTCAACATTGACAGCAGGACAAGGAGACAGCAAATAAGGGTTTCTCAGAGTGGAAATCGTGAGATGAAAGACATCCCAG
The DNA here is from genome assembly GCA_013400675.1 of Oxylabes madagascariensis. Taxonomy (NCBI): domain Eukaryota; kingdom Metazoa; phylum Chordata; class Aves; order Passeriformes; family Timaliidae; genus Oxylabes; species Oxylabes madagascariensis. The sequence goes on from VYZR01030185.1 coordinate 5,812, forward strand.
CCCCTGGAATCTCGAAGTGTAGTTACCACTGCTGTTTTCGTTCCCCACTCCACTGAAATCCCAATGGCCTCAGGCAGCTACTCCTGAAGCATCAGTTTAAGCTATCAGCAAACAACCCACATGGAATGGTGTGTGAAACTGCCAAATAGGATAAAAAATCCATCCTAAAAATATGTTACAGCCAACAGCAATACGTCATAACACTGGATAGCACACTGAAACAATTATTAAGAGCTCTGTTCTGAAAAAAATCTAAACAGAAGAAGAAAAAAGAAACAAAAAGAGGCCTATATCTCCCTAATACGTTGCTCAAACTACATATGACACACTTTGAATGATATTTGCTTTAAATCTGTGGTGATCTCATCAAAACAAACCAATATCTGGTTACCTACTCATTCATCTAGTGGCCTTTAGGTGATAACACTCAGTGTAAATATTTGGGGTCAGAGAAAGCTAAGCATTTTCATCCACAGTTTCCAATCATGCAGTTCCTACTCCTGCTTAGAGAGCAAGATATCCCTTGTCAACTCCCTACTTTCTGTATTCTTTTCTCCTAAGAATATTCAGAATAAAGGAGAGAATTATTTAAGAATGCATTACAGCCTGAAGCACATGAGTATTTCCATATTCTAGAACTTCAAAACAAAGGCTAACTAAGAGCTTTAGACTCCAATTCCTGAACTAGAACATTCACGAGTTCCTGTGGTCCCTGTCACCAGGACTAAAGCTTAGGATAAAGCATCGCCAGCCAAATCTTATTTAAATTAAAAAGGCTGGTCCATAATCTCTTCAAACAAAGAAAACTGAATCCCAGCCTTAGGATACATTTGCTATCCTCTTTATACTAAATGAAAAATTACTCTTATTTCTGACTAAGAAATCTTGCCTTGCCTCATACTAATATTTCCCCATTTCTCTACTATATGCTGGGATTGACTAAAAATAAACACAGTGGTGAAACAAAGTCTATACAGTGTTAAAGCTACCACAGAAAAGCTTTTCCTCAGTCCTACAAGTAATTATTACAATAATTGCAGCATCAGTAAAAGCCTCTGAACTTCAGTTGATTGTGTTTTTTAAACACAACAAAATCACTGCTTAGAAATAAGACAAATAAACCAAATTAAAGACAGAAGTAACAATTAAGAAAAAACCTGGCAGTTCTGGGAACCAGGGGCAGGTTAAGCTATCCAAGCATGTCCTGGAGTTCTGAACCACCATGAAACACTGGTGCTGTCAGGGCTTTAATTCTTCTTCACCTGCCCTTTTTCACCACACACCAGCATGAATTTCCTCTCTAGCCATCAGCTGTAAGGAAAAGCATTACAAGTTAACTTGCAGCTGTAAAGAGAAAGATTTATGTTCATAGATTTACATTTTGAAAAATGTGTATGTATTTATAGGCAATTTTGTCCAATTAATTTTAATTCAAGCTTTTGAAGAGACAGAATATAAAAAACATACATAATTGAACTGACTCTTCCAAATATTACTAAGCATTTAGGAACCGTGTATGCAAATTTAAAGTGAAAAAAAAAAGGAAGAAGTAAGTAAATAATTAGATATATTTTGGGACATATTCCCAAATGATGAAGAATTCAGTCAAGCTATGTTTATTATGTAAGTTCTGAAAACAGCCCATTGTTTCCAAAAACAGTAACCTCTTTTGCAGAGGACAGAAAGGACCCAGGTCTCTAAAGATGCCAGAACTGGAAATAATGAAGACAGAATTTAGTATTTACTGAGCTGTAGATGCACTTAGCACTCATTTTATTTATGCAGACATCAGACCAAGATGACTGCATGAAACTTATACTTCCTTCCCCTTCACATTTACTTTTTTTTGCCTAAAAAGATCACCAAAGCAATAACCCAGCAAAACAGATGTTTCCTACAAACACTCTTGTCTTTATTCCAAACAAATGTCAGTCCTTAACTGGCTGAATTGGAATGATTCGGTGAAGAACTGCAAGAGAATTACAACAACCAACCAGCTGAGAATTTACCACTGAAAAATTATTCTTGCATAACTCTTTCTAGAATAAAATAGAATTATCCAATTTATTTTAAGATGGGTGTTAAACCACCATTCTGGAAGAAGGCCTGGACATACTAAAGCCAAGTTCAAAGTGTGAATTCCTTCACAGACCTCTCCCCTTGCTGCACAAACAAGCCCCATCCCACAGCTGGCAGAGAAACTGCACCTTTGTTACAAAATATATACAATTTTTTAAGATTTGAAGGATTTCTCTTTCAATGATGCTGCATGCATGACACTGGTGAAGAAACACCCTTCTTCCTCCAAAAGTTAAGCAAGAAGCCAAAACTCAGAACAGGAAATGAGTGCCATGGCTTCTAGGTAATTCAACCAGATGACAGGATGGCAACAAATTCTGGGGAGCTGATTAACCATGAGACCTGTTGAGGCAGTTAAATACATTCACTTATCAACACTTCATCCTTACAACGACACATCTAAAAAGTTCTTCCTTAGGAAAAGATCTGAACACAGGTTGGCATGATAGGCAGAACACCTGGTCAGAATAGACGCTTGTCTAAAACTCACGGCCATTATACCACACAGTTTTATCTGCCCAAACGCACACACACCTAACTTCCACTTTACTTTGATATCATTCCAGTCTTAGGTCTTCTAAGAGCAGGGCTTTTGCTTTTAGGCAGGGAAAATCTGAAGCACGATTTCCAGTTTCAAATATTTCTGGCTCAGAGCCCGGAGTCTTTGTTGCTGAGGTGAAACAACCTCAGCTGAAGAAAATGAAAACAGAAACAGAGTGAAAGAAGAGACCTTTACCAACAACTACTGTTGGCTTCCCTTTGAAGTGATCTTGATGGTTGTAGCACATTTCATCTCTTCACCTTCTACTTTGTTCATTCCATTATTTAGACACAGCAGTGTTATGTACACACTACTGCGAGAACAGAAGTGAAGGATAAATTATATTTTCATATATTCCATCTTACAAATCTGTTGCCCTCAGCAAATTCCGGCTAGAAAAACAATATTTTCAAGATTCCAACTATGTATTACTTGTCTGCTGGTGGAGGTCATTAACTATCTTTGGACCTAACTCTCTTTGTCTGCTGAAAGCCATTGGTTTTGCCATTATTTTCTTTCTCTACATTAATACAGCTATTTCTAATACATCTTTTTGAGGATGAAGCAGCATGACTTCCACATTTTGCCGATATGCTCACCTTCTCAATTTCCCAAACGCTGGAACACCATTTCTAGTGAGTAATTAGCATAGGATTATTCTAAAAACTTCACAATTAGTCAAAAAGAGATTCAGAAATGGCAATGAGCTTTAACTCTTAACAGACTCCATCTCCCTTTCTGGGGGCATTATTGAAAGAGGTGAACAGAACCAGCTGCCCGAGGTCTGTGTAAGCATTCAGCTGAATATTTATGGTTAACTTCATAACAAAAAGACAACTAAACTTTCAAATCCTACTGTTAATATATCCTCACATCCAGAGGATATCCTCACCTCCATTTCTTTTCCAGAGAATTGATAGGAAAATTTCCCAGTTATCATTGAGTACTGACTAGAAAGGGAATGTGGCTGTGTTATTTTATTTTAATTATTTCTACATAGTCCTCGCATACCCTCACTCCCAATACTGACTGGCAGATTTCACAACAACCCTTATTACTTCACAGGAAGGAAGTGTCCTGTGTTGTAAATTACTGAGCAAACACTGCATCACGGCCTAGGAATTTACATAACCTACTAATTACTTCTGTAACTGTAAATTAATTGCGGTAAAGGTCTTGAATGTTGCTGTAGCAGCTTGCTTCACCCCTTGAAATAAAACCCATCTCCATCAAACCGCTGGAACAACCAGAAAAGATGTTTCCCTGCCTTTTAGGAAATGCTTTCCAGGTGTGAATCCAACTTCTGGCTGGATCTGATTCAGCCCAGATCACCTCACATACTGCAAAGGGAGACTCAGAATGGCATTGATCTGATTTCCATCTGTTATTGATCTTAGACAGACATTGCTATCGTGGTAACTTTTATGAAAGCCTTTTTCACGTTCTTCGATTAATTCTTGCCTGTGAATTTTTTAAGCTGTTCAATGTTGAGGGTACAAAATTAGCAAAATAATTGTATTTTTGATATGTCCCACACTCCTTAACAAGCTCAGCAAAACTGATAGTCAAGCACACACACAAGACTATTAACAAACACAGCTTATAAGCTTTAGATAGCCCAGTTCAGCAATTGTTTGTCTATCTATCCATTATTTTGAAATCCACACAAACTCCCCATTATCACACATCAACAACCGTGCCACAAGTCATTAAAGGCGTATTAGGCCACATCAGTTTGTTCACCCCACGTATGAGGAACAGGTAACACCTGTTTCTTTACTATTCAGGCTCTAAAATTAGAAAGGTAAACCAACATTATCTGCACAATGACTAATTTGTTTCTCCAACACCTTCACAAAATGCAATCACACCCCTAGAAGGCACTTGCTTGAGAAAGCTGCACGTAAATTACGTAGCTGGTTTTTGTTAGATTTAGTGCAAATTTTAGCACTGCTGTCAGTGGAAGTAGCATCTTCTGTTCTTGAGGCAAGGATCAGGTGAAGGCAAGTGATGAGAAAGCCTTAATTAATTACACTTTCAACCAAAGATCCGGACATTAGTTATCGCTATAATTTCACCTATTCATCTGACTTGGGTTTTTTGATAGATTTCGATTCAAGTGATTTAAAAACTAAGTTTTAAAACAACTACATCATTCTTGGCATTTGTACTTTTGGTAGGCGCTTTTGGTCCATAAACCGACCGCGGTGAAAAATAAAACCGTTTCGCAAGCAGATCATAAAAGCAAACTCCCAGGTGAGCCTGCAGAAGCCTTACCTGCATCATGGTGACCACGTGGCAGGGGTTCAGGAGGTAAATGACGGTCCTGGTGGCAAACTTGAAGCCCACCTCCAGCCCGAAGACCAGGCAGAGCAGCACCAGCAGCACGTTCTTGCCCAGGCTCTCCCGCTTCGCCTGGGGCTGCTGCAGCAGATTCTCCAGCTCCCGGGCGTGCTGCTGCCGGAGCTTCCACAGGGACACGAGGATCTCCACGGTGCCCACGCTGAGGAAGACCAAACTCTCTAGCAAGCGCTGCTGGCCCGAGAGGAAGGCGGCGCATTCCGGCCCCCCGTTGCCGGCGAAGCTGGGGTCCACCCCGCCGTACATCCAGTCCAGGAGGTTGTGCAGGCTGTAGCGAGACATGGCCTCTCCTCCAGGAACAGCAAGGCGGATTCAAAGCCAAAATATTGCCGGGCTGAGGAAGCACGAAACGCCAAGGCTCTCCCGCCGCAGCCCGTCCTTGCCAGGCTCCGGGAGGCAAAGGCACGGGCGGTTCTTGGCTTGGGCCGCCCGCAGGAGTCCCGCACGCAGCGCCCTGAGGGGAGGCAGAGGCCGCAGCTGCACGGAGCCAGCTCCAGAGCCCTCACGCCAGGAGCCCTCCCGGCTCTGCCCATCGCCCGCCCTTCGCCGCCCTCACCATCCCCTCAGCCCGCCCAGCATCCCCCGCATCCCCGCGTACCTCGGCGGGCGGGCGGCTGTCAGGGAGCGGCAGGCCCGGCGCCCCCGGCCATGGCGCCGGCTCCGGCGAGGGACGGCAAAGAGGAAGCAGCAGCGCCGCGGGCACGGCCGAGACTCCGGGCCCGAGCGGGCGGGCCGCTCCCCGCGGCTGGCCCGGCCCTTGCCCGGCGCCTCGGCATCACCCCACCGACGTGCCTGACTCACGCCGAAAAATGGACGAGTCCCCCGAATTGGCTGCGCCCGGCCGCCCGCTCCTCCCTCCCTCCCTCACGGCTGCGCCCGCCTCCCTCCGCCTCCCTTCGCGGCCGCGGCTCCCTCAGCGGGTGCGCGCTCCCTCACGCCTGTTGCCGCTGATTCCGCCCGGCTGCCCCCCTTCCTCCTCCTCCTCCTCCTCTTTTTCCTCCTCCTCCTCCTCCTCACGGCAGTTCCCCGCGGTTCGCCCCCTCAGCGCCATCGCCGAGGAGCGGGCGCAGCCCTGCGCGCCCCTCAGCGCGGTGCCGCTCGACCTTTAACTCGATAAACGAGTTTTTTCAAGCGCCGCTGCAGCAGACATGGGTAAGGTCGGCCGAGGAAGGCGCAAAACCGAGCGGGGCTCCATCCAGGTGTGCCCAGGTGTGCCCAGCAGACCGCAGACCCCGCTTGTCTTTGTGCTCCCTTCCACGATTTACTGCCTTGTGTGCAGGGCCCGGCTTTGCTTCCTGGTTTGTGGCGTCGTGAAGAGGTTGTGTTGCAAATTTTATAAATGAAATAGCCAATTTTTAATAATAATGGTTTATTGTCAAAATTATTGAAAATATTTAATTAGCCACAATAATGGATTTGGACAACAACGAGCCCGGGGATCGATGAGGGGTGTCCCACCAGGGACCAGCATAAGGCTCAGGCCCTGACAGTCCACCGAAAATGGGAAGTTTTGGGTGCAACCTAATACTGTTACAAACAAGGGAAAATACAATAGGGTTTTAATTTTAAGTGGTTTCCCTATACAGATTCATAGCTAAAGGGATCACATGAATGCTTAGAACAGTCTTTTGGTGATTTGAAGAAGTCGATCATCTCTCGGGATGATGGGGTCCAGGTGTCTTTTTCTGTCTAAGGGCTCCGTGTTTTCAAAAACTAGTTTATGGCTATGAATATCCATGAGGTGGAGCTTAAGGTGAATCTTTAGCTTCTGATGGTCATACTCCAGTGATGAGAATCCAGGTGTCCCTCCTTTTCAGATTCATGAAGGGCTCCTCATCGCTGGAAGATGGTTGTCTTATTTGCATCTGTACGGAGCAGTTGCTGTTGGCCAGAGCTTTTACTGCTTGGTTAATTTTTATGTATTTGCAAAGGATTCTCGGGAAGTTTGGCATCCCCCCCCTTACCTTTTGTTAGTTATATTTTATATGCTACTATTACAATTCCTTCTATAATACTATTTTCTACAGTTAACACAAATTATTCCCAATATTTATCACACAAATATGTAACTCTGTGTCCCAAAGGCAAAGGGCTGTGGAGACCCAGAGAGAGCAGCAGGTTAAGGGGATATTTTCAAGGTTATCAGAGCCATGGACATCCCCTGAGAGCTGTCTCTCACAGATTTTATTTCACATTACCTGCACGCAGCACATCGCTCTCCCCATCCTGATTATTTCAGGGCTTTCCTTCTCCACAGGACAGCATCAGGACAAGCACCATCACTGGCCAAACTGTTGAGCCTGATTAATTGAAAATAAAAGCTTAGTTCCACAAATAAGTTTGAAAAGACCAGTTAGATATCAATACAGGCTCAATGTGATTTCTATATAGACATATATAGAAGCGCTTTGACATCTACTTACTTAGTTCCACTAACTCCTGAAGTGCTTTTACAGTCTTAAGAAAATTCTTCTCATTTTATCCACTTTTCAGAGAGTAATCAAACCCTGGATCATTTGTGAAAGCAGTGGGGCCACAAGCAAAGCATCACTGGCTGTGGCAGGGGCTGATTCCTTGCTTTTAGCGCAGGACGTGGATTTGTTCATTTTTTTCCCTGTTTTGTTGGGTTTTTTTCCTTCTTGCTACAAATCTAGGCTCATAGAGATTCTTCTGGCAGCTATTCTGACTTCCTTCTCTTGAGTCAGTTGCTCACATGCATTTTTTATGAATTTAAAGAAAGGCTTGTGGTAGTGTAATTGCTTATTTTCTCTCAAGGAATTTTCTTGAGAGAAAGATGAAAGTCTGTTGCATTTATCATATCTCTCCCTGTCAGCTAATTTAGCTAGAACATCTGCTAGACAATACCAAAAAATAAGTAAATGTCAACTAGAAACATTCAAAATAGAAGTTTTAAAAGTATATCACATTGTCACGTTTTTTAACCTGATGGACTGAAAAGGATATAAAGCACCAGCAGAAACTTGCATGAACCAGCTTCTCACTAATTCTCATTTCTATCATGCTTGCAGTATTAGATTTAGTTTTGCCCTTACATAAAGTGCTGCAGTATTAATAGACACAAAAAGCAGGTGGATGTAAAAGCATGAATCAGCGAAGTTTGCTCTGAGATAAAGAAAATCATAGTTGACAGTTTATCTGCACCTTGATTACTTGTGTTGAAATCAAGAGGTCAAACAGTACCGTCAGTCTGCAATACAGGTAGAGGAGGCACCTGAAAAATGGGAATATTTCTTTGTAGTTTCACATGCTAAATGAGTAAACACAGTCTCTGAAGCTGTTTGGATATTTTTGTGGAGTCTAAAAAAAATGGATCTGCTATAAAACACATGTGTTCTTAAGAAAATTCAAGTTTCCATCCAGATGTTCTCCTTAAACTTATCTTGAGAACTAATGAAAAGATGACTGTTCTTCTCACACATCAGCAACCAAACATTTATGCCTTAGAATGCTCCCTTTTGTGTTTGTCCTGTGTTTTTTAGCCATTTTTCAGTTTTCAAGGCATGTGCTTTATTTTACATCCAGTACTAGCCCCATATCATTGCTAAGTATAAAAAAAGGCAGTTTACAAAGAACCATCCAAACTCTTTCTCCTGGAAGCTGAGCCTTAACAGCACTTTTCTCAGTCTCTAATTGTTTGTTAGAGTTGATTTAAGCTGTGACTGCTATACGTAGGAGGTACACTCTAAATCTACATAGATATGCAGGCAGAAGAACGTGTACTTTCTATTTTTGTTCTGTTTTGCTGGTTTATTGAGCACACCACATCCATGATGAATTACTGAAAACCCCTTTGGCTACAATTTAGGTTTAAAACTAAGAATTAATTTCAGATTATGAGACACTGTCACTGCTTATGAACCTCAACCTGAGACATTCAGAACACTGTGTCTTCCCTAACCTTCTGTGTGGAATTTGCCTTTGTTATTAATACCACGGTGATATTTGGTGCTCAAAAGCAGGGAACTGCTATATTTAACATCATGTAAAACAAATGAAATGGCAGTCTCAGAAACAACACAAAAGGCAGGAAGGAGAACTATAACATGGTGTAATCTCTGGTTAATTAAATTGTATGAAATTTGTACCATTTCATTCTATCATGGAATATGATGTGGCCAGGTCTATTATGTTACATTATTGTGTTTTCACAGTGTATTTTTATATCTTGTGATATTTGGGAAGAAGATGTCGGATACCTCAGCTTTACAGTGAGTGATCAAGCAGTGTCCATTCTTCACAGAGATTTCTGAGCCAAACCTGGGTTCTCTTAGACCCTCCCACCATTTATCAGCATGCACAGGTATGTCACACACTTGAACATTTCTGTGAATACAACCCCTGAAATTCCATGCTTTAAAACACCAAAAAGCTGCTGTTATACCTGTGTATTGGGTTTGCATGACAAGGTTTTGGTAGTCAAGGGGTGGCTTCTGTGAAGCTGCCAGAAGCTTCTGAGATATCCAACAGAGCTGAGGCTGGCTGGCTCCAGGATGGACCTGCTGCTGGACAGGGCTGTGTCCAGCACTGACAGAGACAACAGCTCTGGGATAACAGATTTCAGAGAGGACAATAACCACTGTGCCACTCCAGTGGGAGAAAAGAGCGAGAACATGTGATAGAAGCAGCTGCAGACACCAAGGTCGGTGAAGAAGGAGGTGCTGGAGCAGAGATTCCCCTGCAGCCCGCGGTAAGGACCATGGTGAGGCATGTTTTTAGTGTGTCTTAATAAGTTATGGAGGAAAAGTGAGTATACTGGCATGTTTTCTGTGCATTTCACGAAGAGGAAGAGCCTCACACGGGACACAGGTCATGTTTAAGCGCTTTGTTACAGAAGGTTTAACCATTTCAGCCTGGAACGAGCCGCGAGCCCTCTGGTGGTTGCTCACCCCCAGAAATTCTCATCCCAATGCTCTATAAATACAATAACCCCCACACACGCTTTGCTTTCAGTAGCAGCACAAGTTCTGTTGGTTTATCCCTTGAGGATGGTGCTATGACCACTTTTCTATACACAGGAAATTAAACAGTAACAATTTACTATTTATCAGATGGTTGCTCATCCCCTGAAATTCTCATCCCAACGCTCTATAACTAATACAATAACCCCCCCACACGCTTTGCTTTCAGTAGCAGCACAAGTTCTGGTGGTTTATCCCTTGAGGATGTTGCTATGACCACTTTTCTACACATAGGAAATGAAACAGTAACAATTTAGAATTAATCAGGCTGAGACAGTTGGGACTGTTCAGACTGGAGAAGGCTCCAGGGAGNTGCAGCCCGCGGTAAGGACCATGGTGAGGCATGTTTTTAGTGTGTCTTAATAAGTTATGGAGGAAAAGTGAGTATACTGGCATGTTTTCTGTGCATTTCACGAAGAGGAAGAGCCTCACACGGGACACAGGTCATGTTTAAGCGCTTTGTTACAGAAGGTTTAACCATTTCAGCCTGGAACGAGCCGCGAGCCCTCTGGTGGTCGCTCACCCCCAGAAATTCTCATCCCGACGCTCTATAAATACAATAACCCCCACACACGCTTTGCTTTCAGTAGCAGCACAAGTTCTGTTGGTTTATCCCTTGAGGATGGTGCTATGACCACTTTTCTATACACAGGAAATTAAACAGTAACAATTTACTATTTATCAGATGGTTGCTCATCCCCTGAAATTCTCATCCCAACGCTCTATAACTAATACAATAACCCCCCCACACGCTTTGCTTTCAGTAGCAGCACAAGTTCTGGTGGTTTATCCCTTGAGGATGGTGCTATGACCACTTTTCTACACATAGGAAATGAAACAGTAACAATTTAGAATTAATCAGGCTGAGAGAGTTGGGACTGTTCAGACTGGAGAAGGCTCCAGGGAGGCCTTAGAGCACCTTGCAGTGCACACGCCAGTGGATTTTCCCCACGTGTATCAAATTCCTCTCCTCCAGATGATTTTTTAATGAAGGAAATCAGGCTAGACATCTCCATTCTGCAATTAACCTTTTGTTACTAAACTACTGTTGTGACAGGGAACAAAAATCAACCTTGCACAGCAGGTGGCAGCCCCGGGCCTGCTTGGCTTTAGCCTGGTTTGCACCTCGGAGGAAAAGTCATCCAGAACTGGAGTGGTTACTGCTATTAACCAGCTGTCCTTTCCTTTCTCAGGGGATTTTTAGCAAAGAAGGCACTGGTTACTGCCAAATTACAAAGGCAGAGCAGTTCAAGGGAAGATCATTAGAAAATAAAATGAGTAAACTACGTGAGCAGCACGACTCACTGGCAATTTGGGATGGTACCTGTAGTGTAGATTCAAACTGAGTCAACAGAATGTCAAAATAAGCAGTAAGTCAAACTCTTGATAATGCTGCCTGAGTAATGCTCCACAGCCACCCAAGTACATCTGCCTGTTAGCAGAAGCAAGAGGTTCCCTCAGTGTATTTTTGGATATTGAGTGGCCTGAATAATCTGAAATATTTTGGTTAAATTGTAAGGAGTAGAGTGTAGTCGTCTAAAGCTTGTAGAACCAACGGCGTAAAATTCTCTGGCAGATTCTGAAATTTAATTCCTGAAATGTGATTTTTCCCCCTTTTCTCTTCTCTGGACCGTAAAAGGTGTGTTAGGGGAAGGAGGAAGAGGGGGTTCATATCTTCCCTGCAAATAGGGCAG
>VYZR01030221.1:19638-44875 GCA_013400675.1 Oxylabes madagascariensis
AAAACAAAACAAACAAAAAAAAACCACCAAAACAAAAAAAACAAAAAAACCCCAAAAAAACAAAACAAAACAAAAAAAAAACCAAAAACAAAAACAAAAAAAAACCAAAAACAAACAACAACAAAAAAATTACTTTAAACTTCACATTATTCTAAGTTCTAAAATGAGAATAGCTCAAGGAGAGGGAGGACATATGACAGAAAGAGGCTTTGGGGAAGGAAATTGGTGTGCAGGAGCATTCAGGCAGCCAAGCATAGCCCAGCATGTTGTGGCCAGGTTAAGAGCCCTTGTGTGCACTGCACTGAGCAGCAGGAGGCACGGAAATCCTCCGGGGAGTGGCAGTGGCTGCCCAGGGCCAGCTAAAGCAGCGCTGCAGGAGCTGCCCCGGGGGGCCGGAGCGGTGCCCGTGGCTCCCCGGCTGCTGCTCCTGGAGATGCTGCTGCATCCTGCAGCAATGCTGCCCGCAGACACAGGGAGGGACTAGGGGTGCTCTTTTCCACAGGTTTCCTGCAACTGGCATTGCAGATCACCCATGGCCTCTGCTCCTGGCTCTCCCGGGGGCATCTCTCCTGGATGGAATATTCTCCAGGCTCCAATAGGGATTGCTTTGCTCCAAGTCCCTTTTATTCCCAGCATACTCTTTAAATAAAGCAGGGTGAATACTCTGTGATAAAGGAATTGAATAAGTGTGTTGGTTTATTTTGGTGTTTGCAACCAGATACTTTCCTCAAACTTTCACAAAAAATATTTAGAAATTATTAATAATAATTAATTATATTGGGCTTAGGGGTAGGAAGAAAAAAGATTGTAAATACATCCTAGGCAAGGTATTTGCACTGCAGTTCCATATCTGGTTACTTCGGATGTAGTATCTGAATTAGGGGCTCTCTAATTTGGGGAGGGATTGACAACATGGGGTCAGCTGGACAGTAATTATCACACGCAGTGTGTGAAATATTGCCCATTGCCAGTAGCTTTTCAGCAGTCCCTGAGATGCGTTGTGCTTTCATAGAGCTAAGAGCGGATTTTTAAGTAAATATTTTTGCAAAAAAAAAGCTGAAGTTAAATTGAAAACAATTTGTTAACCAGAGGAGCTGTGACTGTCATTTGAAACATCTGTCAGGAATAATTAGCCAAGGTCTTGTTTTGATGGTTTTTAAGTTCTGATGCAGACAAGCTTCATTTCTGCAGAGGAATTTGCATTTAATCCTCTTTAAACCTCCCCTGAATTTTTTTTTATGTGCTGATTTGGAGTAGAGTTAATTTTGTTCACAGGGTCTGGTATGGAGCTGTGTTTTGAACCAGCTATTTGTATTTTTCAGGTAGTACCTGTACAATATGCATTATTCTTTCACTGATATGGGTCCCTCCACAGTAAAAACCACAAAGCAAACTAGGTTTCTAAATGCATGTCCTCTGAAACACTTTCCTTGGAATTTTGCTGAGTTTCAATGTCTTCACTGTGTGTGAGAAAGTAAATATACATGTAACAAAGAGTTTTTACTTCCCTGGGCAAGAGTGTGTTCTATCATGGAAAAAACATTATTCTTGGCATGATAATTAAAAAGAAAGAACACATGTGAATAGTACCAGCCCACAAAACGCAGGGCTTAAGGCTGGCGAGGCAAATAACAGCATTCTAAGATGACATTTCTTTTCCACTCTTGTCGCAGTTACGTGAGTGTTGTGTCAGGAGCCCTTGGCTTTGTTTAGTTTCTGTTGTAACATTAATACAAGTGAAACCATAACATTTTATTTTACATGTTAATTCTGCAAAATTACTTTTCTTCTCATTTAACTGGACAGTAACAAGTGAAGTACATAAATACCTAATCCAGAATAATTTAATGTAATAATTTAGTAACATTTGTTGTGTGTATGTATCTATATATAAAATAACAATTGAATAACAGTATAATGTTTTCTATATATTTTATATGGGATTTCTTATAACAACCCCGGCATATTAGAGATGATATGTCTATATCATCTTGCCTTGTCCTTCTGTCTTGTTTATCTCTCTTGCCTTGTCCTTTTTTCTCATTCAGTACCACTGCAAGGCTTGCCCAGGTTCCTCCTTCCCTCCCAGGCAGAATGGCCCTGGACTGCTCTGAGCACTGAAGTATTTGCCACTTTCAGGGGTAATTTGCATATTTATTAAAGATCCATAAAAAAGTGAACATTTAGAATCCTGCAAGTTAAACATGGAGCTTTGGAAAATCTGTGAAGCTCTGAAACCAAATGTTTGGGATTTTTTCTTCTTTTTCTTCTTTTTTTGCTGACAGGTGGATTTGAGCAATGACCTCAGTACTGGGACATGGGTAAATATCAGACTCTTGCTTTAAAAAGCTCCTTCCCCAGAGAGCACAGTCTGGCCAAGGCCCTTCTGCAGAGAACCTGTTGAGGGAATGGAGCAGTACCACTGCCAGAAAGAGCCAAAGACATCCCAACCTCTGTACTTTTCTACTTTTTCTGCACTACATTCTCATGTCCCCCTAGTGCAAGTGTGATCACAATATGGCCCTAAGGGAACATCTATCACAGAAAGGAAGGAAAAAGTATTGCAACTCAAATCCATTAATTTCAGAGTGCCCCCTCGTCTCCCAGCAGTGGCTGGTAGCTGGGATGTCCCAGTGGGCACACTGGGGAGGGGAGACTGCCAAGGGTGTTCCCCAGGTGCTCTGGAATGAGTATCTGGAAGGAGGGTGGCTGGCCACACCTGCCAGCAGCCTCATGAGAGGCTCAGTTTAACTTGCTGGCAAGGTGAGGGCTCTCCCTACACTTACACTGACATCGTGTCTCCCACAACTCTTCATTGCAAGTAGTCCATAAAACAAGAAAGACCAATATGAAACCCTTCTGATGAGGTAAAAATTTTAAAAGCATTCTTCCCCACTCCATTAAATAACATTGTCATGTGTTGCTGAGGATGCCAGGCATACTGTGAGCAAGAGGAGAGGAAGCACACGTCACCACCCTGTGCAATCTTTCTTCTCCCTCACCGCAGGCAGGACGAGCTGGGCTCACAGCAGCCTGTGCAGGGCTCAGGACTTCCAAGACAAGGAAACCTGGATGAGGGATAGTATGTGATGGAAACCTGAGGGAGCCCCTGCTTCTGCAGATCGTGTAAGGTCTGCTGTTTCCCCATGTGCACCAGGCATGCACGAGACTGCTGGGTTCCTTGGAGACCAAGAGCCTTTTGCAGGTCACAGTGTATTTTAGGAGGTTTGCTTTTGACATCATGTGGCCAGAGTCATTTGGAGCCTGATCATGCACTAAAGAACATGTCAGGAAACCACAAGACGTAATTTCTCTGTGTAGCAATAATCTGCAGGGAGCCTGGATAGCTGTAATGGTACATTGCTGCTTGCTTTAAGTCTGCCTTTGCATTAACTCTTCAATTTGCTTGCTTTGGCTTCCCTGACTCTTAAATACATACACACAGGATCACGTTGACATAGTAAAAATTCAGTTTCTGGAACTGGCTCCTTAGTCTCCAAACCATGGAGATCCTCGTGCCAGTCCTGCTCCCACGAGCTGCATGGGGTAAGTCTCCATCTCGCCTTCCTTTCCTAATTTGCTGTGACAGTGACTAATTCTAAAGGCATTGGTAACGAGCTAGGGATTTTCATCTGAATAAAATTTACTATAAAATTTACATGGCCTATTTTTAACTGATATCAAAAATAGTCTTTATATGAGAAACAGCTTTTAAAGGATCTTTCTCTACCACTCCTGGCTTTTCTGTGCCAAACTCCAGCAAGCGGGGGAAGCCTGCTTTTAAATCCTTTTTACCGTTTTCTACTTTTACAATCCTCTTCTACTAGTGCAGAAGCTTTGGCCTTCCCACCAGGCCTGCAGTAATCCACTCCCCATTTCCCTACTTGTCTCTTTTGATCATTTAAGGTTAAAGAGACTGGACAAAAACAGGTAGAGGAAACGCCTAAAATCTCTCTTTGGAAGAGGGGTTTTGTTGTCCTCCTCTCCACACAAATAAAGATGATGCACACAAGGCTGCAGAAGCACCATTTCTTCTCCCATCCACAACAACTTTAGATAATAGGGTCCCTCAGTCCCAAGAGAAGCAGCACGTATTGACCTGGGAAGTAAGATGCCCATGAATTTATGGTGCTGGAAGGAGACAGATCTAGTTTTTGTTAATATTTGTTACTAGATCTAGTTTTTGTTAATATTTACTGCTGCTTTTATTTAAGAAAGTGTGCTTTGTGTACTTTATATTCCTTGTTTTCATCTTGCAAAAACAACCAAAATTGTATTTTATAAAAACAGCCTGTTACTTACATTTTTCTTGAATGACTACCATCAAAAGTAAATGAACTTCAAAAAATTAATTCTGTACTTTTCCATACTGAAATCGTCCAATCTCAGATTTATGATCTCTGTGACTTTGAAATTAGACTGAAGAGAAGTAGGCAAAGATGAACCAAATGTTAACAGCAGCAGGAAAAGAAACCAAGTGTATGGCAGAGAGCACAACAGATAAACACCTTCCTACCTAACCTGCTCTTTCACCTCCACTCATAAAATGGGAACTGGCCTGAGAGCTGAGTGATCCGCAGATATAGAAAGACATAGCATGGGAAAAAAAAAAAAAATCAGAGCGGCAATGTAGCTACGTATAGCTGAAAATATTTGGCTTGGCTGGAGGGTCTGCTTAAAACTTAAGCAGTTCTTGATTTTTGTTCAGGTTGGTTTCCGCATCATTAACAAGGACTGTACTCTAGTTAGCTCAGTCACACAGAAGCTGCTCCCAGGATCTCAATATCTTGAACCGTGCTGAAGGTACCAGTCAGAATAAATATACGATGTTTATAATTTATACTTGAAGTGAATAGCGCCGCATTGTCAAATCTCAATTAGCCGTGGTTGCTTATTTGGTCAAAGGATTATCTTTGC
Source organism: Oxylabes madagascariensis (assembly GCA_013400675.1). Taxonomy (NCBI): domain Eukaryota; kingdom Metazoa; phylum Chordata; class Aves; order Passeriformes; family Timaliidae; genus Oxylabes; species Oxylabes madagascariensis. Next base: position 24,556 of record VYZR01030221.1, read on the forward strand.
CATGGACCCTGAGATCTTGGATTTGGCAGGTTTCTTAACTGAGATAAAGTGTGCAAACAGGGCTCCCCTGCCCTCCGGGCCAGCCCGGCTCTGGGAACAGCTCATCCCGCTGGGTCCGGCCGCAGGGTCCCGCTCCCTGCAGCTCCCACCCTCAGCCCCTCTCCCACCCTGCTCCCCCTGCAGCTCCCCTCAGCCCCCTGCCCCGGGAAAGGCTGGCAGCTCACCAATCCTTGCTTTGTCTTCCACCAGAACAAGAGTCTTTGCAATTCTTTGCTATTTTGGATCGGATTCTTCATAATTCTACTACTTCGAGGTTTTTCTCCCAGTCCCTTATTGAAACGTGATTGAGGATGAAATAATGATTGGCAATTATTGCTTTATTATTGGGGAAAGAAGCAACGTATCTCATGAATGATACATTACCCTCTCTGTAATGATCTGTCAGGGTCAGGGGAGGCACAGGGAGCTGCGGAGTACCCTGGCATGCATCATCCCAGATTTGTGTATGGCACAACGTGTTGTTACTCACACAACAAGGTCTCTGCACAATATGAAGGTTTGCAACTAAATGTAAAGTAGGTGCAAGAACACACATTAGAAATCCATATCGCCTTAGCATATGAGTGAGAAAAGGTTTTCCCTTGTAAACAGGGACTTGAATGAGAAGTGTAAAATGCCTTCTGTAAAATACTGTCGAAAGGTGAATGTTTTTCTTCCGATAATGCAGATGCTTTAAGACTGGTTAAAAACAAAACAAAAGCAAATAAAATCCCCAAATGAAAAAAATGAGCAAACATTTTTAAAAGCCCTTTCTTGAATTCTGTGGACAGGTATAATAACAAATGATGTTTCTGCAGTGAGAGCAAGTGAGGTTAAGCAAGTTCAGCTCTGACAACTCTATTTCCAGCTCCAATAAAGTATTCCAGTGTGTCTTGCAAAATAACCTATAAATGTGAATACAGAAAAACTGAACACTCTTTTACACAGGCAGGTCTTTTCCTCAAGCATAAATATTCTTAGTCTGCTTTTTGGAGATAAAGACTATATCGTTACCAGACTAATGGCTGGAATTTCTCTTTGAAAAAGAATCCTTGTAAATGCTATGTCTCTGAAGCCAAATGCTCATAACTTCCAGTGAAAATTTCACTAAATATTCAATACAAAGGGTAGATCGCACTAACTAGGACTTTTCAAAGTTTAGGCAAAGTTAATATTATATAATATTGAAAAAAGAGAAGTTATAAAGCTACTTTCTGATTTTGAGTATTGATGAATACATAAGTGTAAGTCCCATCAAGATTTTTGAAATTATTTATGCACCTAAATTGAATTAAACAGACATTAGGATCATAAATATAAGTATTTCTTTTTATTCTATATTTTAAATTTCAATCTGAACATTTTTACATTTTTTTAATTTCTTGAACATTTTTTAATTTAAAAGGAGAAAAGTGACTATGCAAGTAGTCGTGTGAGTGAAAACAAATCCACTAGCTAAAATTCTATTAAAAGACAGCACTATAGCATATTACTATAATGTAAAACATACAATATCTTACAGTTGCTTTAGGAGATTGTTTTCAACCAGCACTGAGTTTTAAACCACACAGGAAAATACATGAAAATTCCATCAGATCTGAATTTTTTTAAGTTGTTTGTTTGAAGATGTTTGGCTTGAGTTAAGAGCTTTAAGATAGCCTCTTCCTTTTCTTATGACAAGTAACGCAAAAAAATAAAAGATTTCCCCATATAACAGTAGCTGCTGGTGTCCTGTGTCAGGGTATTAACCTTTTTAACCCTGTCAGTTGGCTGGGGCCAGGAAATATGGACTAGTCTTTTACTACTCTTCTGTGTGTCACAACTTTATTATGCATCACATTTTTGCTCTTCTGAAGTGTCTATAGCACTAAAAAAATAGTCTTGTAAAGAGAGTGCATAAGGCTGAAAAGGTATGTAGGACTGAATATCATATATTTTATCAAAGCAAGTCCCTCTTCATCCAAAGCACATTACTGTTGCTCTGTAAAACCTTAACATCAAAGAAAGTCTCAGGGTTCTGTTTCATATTTTGTAAAGGTGATCTCTGAGCATTTCTCGTTGAATTATCCAATAGTTTGCTGTATATCCTTTTGCTGATGACAAGAAAGCTGTCTCATGCCCTTACTGGTGTCTGTACAGAGCTAGCTTGTCTTTCAAGTTACTATAAAGCCATATAGAGCTGATTAGCAATAAATATTTCAACTGCTTATAAAGAAATGTTAGTTCCTACAGGCACTATTATTGTCCGTTGCTTATACAGACTACAATCTCTTCAGGGAGCTTGTACACATCCTCCATTAAGAATAATACTGAAAATTATACAACCACTTAAAATTCTTGTCAAGGCAAGATGGCATCATATTGTGAGGAGAATCAAAGACACTATTTAATTCAGAGACACCCATAAACATTGCTTTATCTCTTATTTGTAAATCTTCAGAGATTTACACATGATTTTCAGCAATCCAGATGGTAGTAGAAAAATGTTATCTTCTACTAAGAATCCTTTTGTTAAATACATAAGAGCTTTTTTCATTAATGGCAAGCTGCATCCGATTCTCTCCTTGTTGCTGGGGTTACAGTTGATGTAATAACGTGGCTCCCTGCTCCTTCCTCCCACGTCCATTTTTTTCCAGACTGTCACCCATAATTTACTATTCACTTTTATGCAAAAGGTTCACCTCCAAGCACTATTCCTTCTGACAGCCATGGCAGCAACTGGTTGCAGTGACTTGGAGAGGATGTCCTCTAACCACAGCAGTATCTGCCTGCAGGGGCACAGCACTCCAGGGAATCCAGGAGACCTTTCTCCTGCTTGGACACTGACCTCGTGGGGCAGGCAGGTGTCCCCAGCATCAGCCTCGACTTGGGAGAGCTGCTCTCCAGCCTGTGCTCCTGCCTGCACTTCCATTGGGNAGGATGTCCTCTAACCACAGCAGTATCTGCCTGCAGGGGCACAGCACTCCAGGGAATCCAGGAGACCTTTCTCCTGCTTGGACACTGACCTCGTGGGGCAGGCAGGTGTCCCCAGCATCAGCCTCGACTTGGGAGAGCTGCTCTCCAGCCTGTGCTCCTGCCTGCACTTCCATTCTGCTCTCCTCCCTTGGAGTTGGAAATGTGCAAGGATTCAATCCATCTCTGATGCAGTTTGTGCTCTTTGGTGGAATAACCTGACCAGCCCACAGGGCACCAGGAGAGTTTCCACTTCCCAGGCCAGATTTTTTTTTTCCCCATAGCTGTGTGTGTGTTTCTGCCTCAGCAGCCTCCTTTGACTTCATTCCAGTGTCACACAGATAACCTGAGGGAGCTGTGACATTTATTCCCCGTAACTCTGTCATCCTCCACAGCAGGGTATTGCTGATGGGAAACTTTAATACGATCCAGGGAGTATGCAAATGAGATTTCACCACAATTAAATGGAATTTTGTTCCCAATATCACTCAGTTTCTCCTTAGCAACTTTAGAAAACAGTGGCAAAGACCATGGCAACACTCCCTGCAAGGCAGTTTTGTGTGCTACAGTGGGATTTCAGCTCCATTCCAATCCCCCTGTGCACCTCTGGCAGTCTTTGGTATACAGCTTTTTGGGCAATAGAAGCTTTGGGGATGAATTCAATCAGGACAGCAGTAAAAACTAAAGTGAAGGGAAAATGATGCAGCATGGCAATAATCTGAAAATAGGTGGGCTGAATAGCCTTTTACTTGCCTGATTTATAAGTAGACAAAATAAAGGAGAATATACTTCCATGAATAATTCTACCTCAGACTTTTCATCTGAAACCAGTTTGAGTTGCTCACTATTCACATTTTCCATTTCTTAAGCTAATCAGTTTTCACAGTTTCCATTTTTTTTTTAATGCTTAGTATTTAAAAGGTCAGATTCATAACAAGTGCTAACTCATTTTGATCTGCAATGAGCCACAGCATTTTTCACATTTTCCACAAAATCAAAATTCCGGGGGCAAAAAGACTTTTTTCCCCAGTATCTTTATTCTACTCTTGCAAAAGGTGTTCTCAATCTTTAACTGATAATTTGACAATGTTTTTGTGGTTACAAGCCAGTTTGGTTCCTCACTGTTATAGATGACCTAAAGTAATTCCTGTTTTTATTTTATTCTGTAAATATATTGTTAAAATAAGTTGAGTCTGTGTTAAAATTAAAATGGAAAATAACCTTGGAGCTGAGGAACAAAGGCTACATCGCCCCTTCCTGTAACTGAAGAAGACTTGCTTTGCAACTGAATAGAAGAAGGAACACCCTGCAACTGAATGGGAAGAGAGGCATTTTAGCAACTGAATGCAAGGCCATCCGGGATGACTGCCCAGCGATGATTCCAGGAGACACCTAGCCCAAAAGGAATAGGTGTATCCTTCGTCCTTGATTCTGAGAAGATGATATCAGCCACATTGATAACCAAAGTACATCTTTGAGCCATGATTCCAAGGAAATAAACCCAGCACACATGCTAATGAAGCGCACCCGCAACTCATGATTCCAAGCATCCATGCCTTCCTGGAACTCAGTTAACCAAATAATAGAAGAACATGCATAAACAACAAAGCAACACAATGCGAGGACATGAAGAATCTCACGTCGACCTACCAAAGAAAAGTATAAAAACAGACTCTGAAACCACTGCATTTGCGAACCCTAGGGGGAGCTCTGTGTGGTTGACACTGAGTACATGGTTCACCCGGTTCCGACCCCAGGCTCGGAGCTGACTTAGTTTGTGGCTCATTTAAATTTCTTATATTTTAATTGCTCAATAAAACTTTTTATAATTTTATTGGCGATTCATTTATTTTATTGGCGATACATTTATAACACTCACTAGTTTGTGCTATGTCAGTAATAGCAAACTGATCATACAGTAAGTATGGTCTGTTCATTTTTAATTAAGGAGAAGAAGAACTCAGCTGATTAAAAACATTTTCTTTCTTTTCATTCAGAGTGGTGAATCTTAACCACACCTGACAGCACTTTATGTCACCAGAAGAAACTCCACAGTGATGGGTGTGTTTGAATGGTCCAGAGCAGAGCAACGTCGAGAGGTTCAGGCGGGTGCAGAACTCAGCTGAGTTTGGCTGCAACGGTTGGTGAGTCACAGCTGTTCTGAAATCTTCGGACTTCTTTTAAGTCCCAAGTCTTCTCCGTTTCATTATCTTTTGTGGATGCATTAAAAGTAGTGCAAAGGCTTCTGAGGAGACTTGTGGAATTCAGGTTCATGTCTTTCTTTTCACTTTTGATGTTTGTGCAGTACATTTCCTTCCATGCCAAGGAGGCCAAGTGCTCACAGTTGCTTTGTGTCATGCCAGACTTCAACAGTTTTGTACACTAGGAATTTCTACTGACCTGCCAGAAACCATAAATTAAGAAAACTGCAGAGAGAGAGAGAAGGACCAAGCATAGCTGGTCTAAATAGATTGCAAATAGAGATATAATTTAACTGAAATTTCTGATCTCAGGAGTACTCCTTATCCATTGATTTGGTAGGGAGGAAAATTTGTTACCCTTATTTTCTTTTTGTATCGCAGAGCTTGTTTACTCAGTAAATATGCTTCAAACCTTCTTGTTACTTCTTAGGTACGAGAGTTTTTAGATTTTATTGAATGCCATACACGCTGTATAAATAAATACTGCCCTATTTTACTATGACAATCAATTTTACCCATGCCAAAAATGGAATTACCCTGATCAGCATTTGTAGCTGATTTTTTTTTTTAATTTTAAGTTTTTGCTTTCATTTTTTAATCAAGTAAGTCTTATGGTGAGAGCAATTAAAATTGGAACACATTTGGTTCCAGCAGCCCCTTGGATGCATTTCAGATACTACAGTTCCTTTCCTTTCCTTTCCTTTCCTTTCCTTTCCTTTCCTTTCCTTTCCTTTCCTTTCCTTTCCTTTCCTTTCCTTTCCTTTCCTTTCCTTTCCTTTCCTTTCCTTTCCTTTCCTTTCTCTATTAACTTTTTTTAAATGAAGCAAATATAATAGGTTTCTACCAAATATCACACGTTTGTTGTTTTTTTTTTTACAAAAGTTATCACTTTTTGGTATATTTTTCTAATTTATTATATGTTTGTTCATCTTCATTTTACTCTTATTGCTGGCATAACTGAGAGTTTGGAACTTGGTTTTAGATTTTTTTTCCATATGCAATTAGGCGCAATCAACTTTCAGTAATACAGTTTTGGTCACTTAGTTCTAAATGCTGAAACAACATATCCTGTTTTAAAGTTTTGGGTTTTCTTCAAGACACTAATATGGTGTTCATTATCAAAGGACAAAGGGCACTCTGAATTGTAATAAGGACTTTCTGGTTTTAAATTCCGTTACTCGCATTAAAACCACTTACTGCCACTAAGAAAAATGAGTATATCCTTGTGCAGTTTGTGGAAAGTAGGCAGTCTTTTGATATCTTATAGCAGAATGTTTCAGTTAATAGGCCTATACTTGAAAGTCCCCTTTCACACCAATGCTTGCAAGTGCGTTCTGTGTTTTTGTTTAAGTCTGACATCCATGAAAAGACAACCAAGATCTGTTTCTTATTGTGCATTAAAGAGGATTCTTTGGAAATTGCTGAATAACTTAGCAATATGCTCTGTATCATTTTTACTGATGACAAGATAGATGTCATCTCTGGTGCATCTGTCTAGAGTATCCTCTTGGATACCTTCTGTGTATTGCAATCTGCTTCCTTTCTTCAAATAGGAAGCACTTCCAAAAGCCCTGTTAATTGGCAAATGCCTAAATATTTCACTTATTTGCAAGAAACAAAAATGGAGTATGCTGACTCTTGGGAAACAATTCCCAATAATAATGAGTGTTCCATTTATCAAAAAAGGAAAAACCCACAACACCCCTACTCTTAATTCAAGAGCAAGACTGCTTTTTCAACAGAAATGTGTTGAATCATTTTAAGGTTTCAGGTCTTTGCCATGTTGTGTTTAATGACCACAGCTGTACAAAATTGGTTTCTCTTCCAGTCAAGGTCAGGACAGATGGTCAGACCTGGAGAATGACTTTTATTGTGTTTTCATGTTTAGATTAATTTTATTCTGTTTATTGCTTTTGTACTTGAAACAACAATGGGGTCCTTTCCAGCTAAAACCCTCTCAAATCAAGATGTAGGTTCCCTCTCCCTCTTGTGAGGCCACCATCTCCCTCATCAGGCTCCGTCTGCAGAGCAGACCCAGCCCGTTTGCGCAGTCCTTGCCCTGGGCTGTGCAGGACGGATGCAGGGGGTGCTGAGCACAGGCAGCACAGGCCTGTGCTGGTAAAATAAACAAGTGCTCCAGCTGCCTGCTGGTACACTCAGCATAGAGATATAGGGGAAAAAATGGGAAGTTTTCCCACTGTACAGCAAGGCTGAATAGTTCTGGGAAAATATGAATTTCCTGTAAATGTTCCCCTTCTTTAGAAACAGAACAGCAAAAAGAGCAGGGCAAAAGGGGAGGAAGAGAGACAGTGGGAAGGAGAGCAGAGGGAGCACCTTCGAAGGCGGGCTGTGCATCCCCTCAACACCACTGAGACAGGCTCAGCTAGCAGGGGCTTTCACATACATAAGGGACAGATGGGTGGAGGGCATTGGCAAAAAGAAATCTGCCCTAATTGGGGAAATGGCCTTTACCAAAAGTGAAGTAATTTCCAACATGTTTAAGTCAATGGTGCTACTGATGATGCTCAATTGACACATTTGTGTTATATTTGCCCTGCAAGCATTTGTCCTGGCCATTACATGGTATCTCAGGGATGATAGGCTCTTTCCTTATCAGAAAGTCTCAGTTTTAGGGTATCCCAGTTACATCTGGGGTGGGAGATGCAAGAGGCTTCTTTTCTTTACACACATACACTTTGTTTTCTTTTTTTTAACAGCCAGTTCAGGCCACATCTCTGACATCCTGACTTACACTGTGATTTTAAGATGTCATCAGAAGCATTTCTTTTAGTGACTGCCAATCGTTAATTGCTTCTCCTGTACGTCTCCATAAACACTACATGTAGATATATTGGTATATAATATTCATGTGTTTTATGTTTGTGTAAACATACTGCTAATACTGTGTTTCTCCAATAGAGAGCTCTATAAATCTAGACCTCCAGAGATACCTTATAATGACTTAAACATTACACCAAACAAGAGATTCCAAGGGGACATGATCAGGATGTAATAATGGGCCAATGTCAAAAAGGATTTATTATTATTATTCATATGACTCGACCATATGCTCCAGCTACTGCTATAATCTTGCTAGTCTTGGTCTGACATCTGTAGTGATAATGAGTAAAATTGCATTACGCCACAGAAAAAAAATCAAGACACTTAAAAAATAACTAGTGGGCTGCCAGGAGAAACATTGACCTCCTCTGTAGGGTCAAGAGATGGTTTTAAAATATGCTGGATGCTCCTGACAAAGTTGAAGCACTCTGAGGATCTGGCAACCAGCTGTTTTTGCTTTATTACAGAAGAACTTAAATATAATTGAATTCCTAAACCATCTGTATTTATCACTCCAGTTAAACATCATGCATGATCCAACTGCGTTTACTTTAAAAAAGGAAGTTACCCGTTTATGTAGGAGGACAAATGGAGATTGGAGCAGATACTTAAATAATGTGTATTTCCAGGATCATCTGAACAGTCATGGTACATGTCTGCCTTTCCTGGTTAAACATCAGATGTTTGAGCAACTACAGAGAAAAGACACATATTTTTGGTTTGTTTCCCTCCAACAGTGTTGCTCTGTCTTGGTCTTTTATGGAGCAGCCCTCATCTCTGGCTGTATGAGAACCTGGTGCTGGCTGGGAAACAGTAGCTTATTTGTGTCACTTCCAGGTTTCCCTGTTCCATAGTAATTTAGCAAACATGCAAATACCTTCTGGAGAGATGTGCAGACACTGAAAACTCCTTCCCACTTCTGGACTAATTTATAGTGTTGTGCAAGGTAAATATGAGTGCAGACTTCCTTAGTTTCTGTCAAAGTCCATTAATGTTCTGTTACTGGCTGCAGCACTCAAGTGGGAGGTGAAAACTCATTTGTTTCTCTCTGAGAAAAGAGAAAACTCAGGTGAAATGGCCTGATGTCAACCCCTGTAATCCTGCAGTGGTGGTTAGCAGATGGGCAGCAAGCAAAAGTCTAAGCAGCTCATGCATAAAGTGGGCTAAATCACAAACCACTGAAGTTGCTATAAAATCACGGCCAAACATAGCAGTAAAGGACAAATATTTAGGCAGTGTCAGTCAGTCAGCTAATGTATGTATCAGCATATTAGTGAGGAAATCCCCAGAAGCTCTGTGGGAGTTTTCCTTTTTGATCTGCCACCACCTGCCCGGCTGCTGGCACCGGCACCGCAGCCACCAGGCAGGCGGGAGCAGCTCCCCCGGGAACCCAACAAGTTGCTCCTTAAGGCAAATAACCACTTCATTAATGCACAGGCAGATCGAGCAATCAGCAGCAGGTGAGGAGCAAAAGGGAACCAGACCAGAGACAAGCTTGTCTGCCTGCCCCTTCAGCAAAGCTCCTTCTCTGCTTGTTAACAGCAGCAAATGTTCTTCACTGCCGTCAGACTTGTACAGGCTCCATTCTGCTCAGCAAACTCTGGTGCCTCTCCTCATCCTGCTGAGACCCTCAGCCAAGAGACATGTTCAACATCTGTGAAGCCTGAAGTCTTGGCTCACATGAACACTAGCATGGGTAGACTCGAGATGTTGTTTTAAGCACCTGACATCCTCCATCTGTCTTCTTATTTTTAATTATTTCTCGTCTATAGAGTGACCTAATCAAACAAGCTCCCGTCTGATGTCAAGGTTCTTTCTTTGCTTTAATCTCTTCACATTTCTATATAATTTCTTTTTCCTCTGGAGCTATCAAAGAATTTTCTTTAACGAGCCCATCAATGAAAAACAAAGTCTGCATTCTTGAATTGTAAGTCACACATAAACCGTAAAGATGCTGTTTGCTCAGTGTTGACAGAAGCAGTCGTCTGCCCTAATTTACCTTCTGTATGTTTTTATTAGAGCTGTGGGAGCATGCATAAACTCACAGGGGACATGCACATTACAGGGCTCTTTTCTTAAACTCTCAGCTCTAATAAAAACACACAGACTACAGCTTTGCCCTATTTTGGATAGAAATACCTCTCTGTTCTGTGTTCTTGTCATATCAGAACAATTGTCTATGAGAATATTCACTTACTGGAAGTCATCACAACATGAGGGAGGAATGGTCTTTGAGGAAAGATCCTGGGGAGTTGTCTCTTCCTTGATGTTCTTCTGCTCAGTCCTGCAGATGACCTTAAAGATGCTTTACCTCTAACTCAGGTGTCAAGGCTGATGTCCCTATTTTAACCCAATTATTTTCCAGGTCCTTATGGGGACAACGGTTCCACTCCACTACCACTAATGGGCCTCCAACAATAACTAAAACGGCCATATTGCTACAGGCTCACATAATTCTAGACAGGATTGCCATCTCCACTGCAAAATTTTTGGGGCCCTACTGATAAGGGCCTTTTTTAAGGCCCAGCTGATCAGTATTAGCTAGGGATGTATACATCCACATGCATACACATCAAATGGAGACAATCTGAGCTCCACAGCAGAGTGGCTATCACTGTGGCTGATTGGGATGCTTCATATTTAACTTGCAGAAATCACCTAGATTAGAGAAAGGTATCATTTGATCTTCCATTTTTCCACAGATGCTGCCAAATAGTTTTCTAAATCAGTCCCAAATGTGGCCTGGTCTCTGTGTTGGGCCCGTGTGAATACAGTAGTTGTTTTGTTCCTCCTTGCTACCTTTTCTTCTCCCCCACACTTCCTCTCAGACTTTGGGGCGAGAGTACTGAGCCCCAGAATATCGCTCAAGTTAGACAAAACAAAGCTCCAATGTATGCTAGATATAATAACCTGCAATGTCTCCCCTGTCATCCCAAATTACTGGAACACAGTGTTCCAGCCCTGCCTTCCTACCTTCCTGCCTGCTGGAGGGCCGTGCTCCCTCCTCCTCAGCTAGACTGGTGCAGGGTCAGTGTTGGCTATTTCTTGCTGAAAAGTGCTGGCACCACGCGGTCTGCTTCCCTTGGCCACGGTGCTGCTTGTCCTGATCACCTGCAGGGACCTTCAGGAATCACACAGCTTCTCAGAAATGTTTGGGGCTTGCTGGAAATTTGTCACTGCCAGCAAGAAGTCAGGCAGACCACGCTTCCCGGTACCTGCTTTTGGTCTCCTCACTGGGAGTTAGGGGGAAATTTTTCCTTGCATGCCAGGTTGGCAATGCTGCAGGTTTGGGAACTTTGTTTCAAAAATAACTCTTTTGTGACATGTTATGCAAGCTATTTCTGTAAAGATCCATCAGAGGGCTGAAGCCTCAAGTAGCTCTGAGATTATGTATGTGATGTTTTTAATCAGTGATGTTTTGTGCTCTATTTCACTTACTGCTGCCTTGCTCTTACATCTACTTGTCTTTTTTAAGAAAGTTAATGATAGAAGGGATTTAATTTTGTAGGATGCCCTTTGCTCTCCTTTCTACATAATTTTTCTTCTCTTTATCTGATTGAAAAAATTAGTAAACATGGCAGAATCCCAAAGGTATGATCTGACACAGAGCCAGCGAAGACCCACCCAGCCAGCAAACCAGATTTTTTACAGTTCTTTCTTGAAGCACGAGTATAGGAATTTGGAATTCTAAGAGATCAAAAGGGCTTGTTTTGGTTATATTTGGTTTGCACAATGTAATTTTTTGCTAGCAGCAACCAATATTTAATGATGATCATGGCAGCAGTAATTCCTATGTCAAGTAGACTCCTGCCAGACACTAGGAAAAAATGTCCTGTTTAGTATTGCTTTGCTTTGTGTATAGGAATGATTGAGTACTGTCAAAGGTGATGGAAGTACAACATCATTTAAAAGTGCATTTACACACTGTTAACAAAGGTCTCCTGGTACAGTTCGACCTGTATTGTTGCCACTCTACCTAAGATTTCAATCCAGGTTCAGTGGCCAAAACCATCCCAAGGAAATTACTTCCCAGTGGTGACAATGTGAAAATAGTCACTGCCACACTCATATCATGAGGATTTCATATCATTTCAAAGACCTTTCTCTCATCTTTGCTGTAGTGGTTTGTGAAACAAATGAGGTCCTGTAAGTGAAAACATCAGTAGAGAAGTGACCTTCATACACAGAAGTATAAAATAACAAATCCAGCATCACAATGAGCCAAGAGTGCAGGGCACACAGATGGAAGCAGACAAAATAAATTAAAACAATGTTGACATCTGCTGTATTCCTCAGTATCTCAGAGGATATGAAAAGTCTCCATAGATTTTTATTTTTCTAGTTGCTTATATTCAGATTTTTACAAGCCCAGAACCTACTTTATAGATGTTTTCCCTGTCATTAGTAACCAATTAAGGGAAGGACTACTGTAACGTCAGTAGCTAATTGAGTAGTAATTTGATTGTAAGTTAGATGGCAAAAGGGTTTTTTTTTTTGTTTTCAGTAATGATTTTTGCTCTTTTTTGTGCCCTTTAATTTAAGATTAAAAACCACTTCTTTAAACAACCACCTTAAAACTCAGAACAAAAAAACTCTTAGAAAAGGAAGTAGATGAATACTAGTTTCAGGATGTTTTTATTAGAATAGTTTTAGAAGAAATCGTTGGTGAAATATCATTCTTGTAACTCAGTTTTCCTTACTACTGAGGAAAATTAGAAGCAGAAAAGGAGGTGGTTTCTGGTCACACCACAAGCCTACAGAACTAGGGCTCAGTCTGACTGTTTAAACTCGTAAAACGTGTAGGCCCATGGTGTAATTCAAGGGACTCGCCCCAATGGGCTGGAAATTGCCCATTCACCCAGGCTCCCTCTAACCAGATGTGCCGTCCAGTGTCCCAGCCTCCCATCCCCGCGTCCAGGATTTCAGTACCTGTGTCCCCAGTGCCGACAGGAAGGAGCCGGCACAACTCAGCCAAAATAATGTCATGCCAGAAGAGATTTCTGTATTCCAGAGATTCATGTGTTTTATAACGGTAACAGAAATGTCTTTCCATGTAAATTCTAGCAGTGACACACTGAGCTCAACAGATTTAACCCAGGAAAGACTTTGAACAGCGCATCTAAAGTAGAAAAAGCAGAAACAAAAAGCAGAGTAGTTTTGGTTACCTTTGGATTCTTTTTATTTTTGTTTTACTGTTTTATATGCTCAGTTCCCAGAGTTTCTGGAAGTTTGAATGCCTCTACCACGGGAAGAGGACTCAGCAGAGGCAGAAACTAGGCAGCTTTGTGTACCTGGTCCTATGTTTTCACCTAATGCATGTGTGACATCTGACATACAGAGCTACACAGCCAGCCAGCTGTCTGAGCGGCATGGCAAGAACATTTTTGCCTTCTGTGTTGATTACGTGCCCTTCCAACATCTTGAGTGCCTTAGACCAAAGTTATAAAACTATTACTGCAATGCAAATAAGACAAAACTCTAAAACAGGAGAAAAGGTAGGGTGCTGCCTTAACAATTCAACCAGCTGAAATATTTTCCCTCTGTAATGAAATGGTCCTCTCCCATTACCACACTTAACAAACAGCAGATTAACAGGTGACTCAGTGCACAGTGTCCATCTCACTGTAAGAAACACCTTTGTAACCCACATCATGGGGAGCAAAACACAGGTTATGCCTGGAAGTTGCTTACAAAATTTCTCTCAGTCTGACCTGAAGATCAGGTTGTTTCCAGCCTTAGCAGCCTCTTGGAATCACCTATTCCCATTCTTGTGCTGACCAGAGCTCCACTTTGCCAGAGCAGTGAGAGTGTCCTCGGGTGGCTGCTGTACCACTGCAACCCCTGGCACTCACCCCAGGGAATGGGGACAGAGGGGCTGGAGCTGCTGAGCCGAATAACCCTATTCTTATTTGTTAGATACTCTCTTTTTGCCATGCAGTTTCGTATTTCCCTCGGAGGTATCCTCGTTATTGAAAATGTCCTGTGATTAATGAAACTGCTTGAGCAGATCTGACAGAGCCTCTCCTGTCCCGGTGAGCGCACACAGGGCCCTGCCGCCCTCGCCGTGACACTTGTCCCGCTTTGAGGGGCCAGGACTGAAGGGGTTAAATGGCTTCTGCCACGGATTTTCCTAACAAGGGGTTGTGCCTGTGGGAGCTTGTAACTCAGCTGGTGTGCACCCACATCACTCGGGGCTCTGGGAGCTGCCTTTGCCGCCAGGGCTGAGATTACAGAGCAGTTTCCTGCCCGGCCTTGCCACCACGCACACACACGTGCACATTTTCAAAATAACTCACTCTAGGGCATGAGGGGTTTTCTGGTGAATTTGCTACATGACAGAATATGCAGCAAAATCTTTTGAGCTTTTCAGGATTATGAGAGGATAGCAATGATTTTCTTCCCACTAGTCAAAAAATTTCAGCCTCCCTCTATTCCAGTGACAAAAAATACAGCTTCAGTGAGTCGTTTGGTGTGCCTCTTCCCATTCATCCTGTTCAAGCCTCCTCTTCTCCATTCATCTGTCTCTTTCCAGAAGGCATTGCTTTCACTTCTCTCACTGCAAAGGCAAAAACTATTGCCCTCTGCTCTCTCTCCCTTCTAATCAAACCTGTTCTTCCTTTTCCTAGAAAATCCTTGCTTCTCATTTTCCCCTTAATCCTTTTAATACAGCTGCTCCTCTGCTTGGATCAAACAAATGAGTGGCCCCACGCTGACCACCTAGACAGGATCCCAAACTCAGGGTTCAAAGGAAAGTCCCTCAGGATTTCAGTGCAAAAGGCACTGTTTTATTCTCTCCCACACCATTGTAAGCAAAGGGCTGAATTACCCAGTTAAAACAATATTTCAGCCCCAGTGGTTCCACAGTTTCCATGAAGCATTGGCTGGAGTATCCTGAGAACACTCCTTTGCTAAGGCCCCTACACTGGTTATTGTTTTCTTCCATTACCATGATACTTTCATTCAGAGAAGTCAAACCCTCCGTCTTACATTCTACCTGTCACTCACATGAGCAGAGTTGGCTGATCTGGACTTCAAGGAAAGATCTGGCCCTGTTACTTTTTTTGGTATCTTCTGTTAATTTTGTCTTCTGCACTTAAGGCTGCATGAAGACATCTGACATTTTAAAGCAATCTCTGTAATATCTCTAAATTAAACACTCTGTCTTGTTTGTTAGTTTGGTTTTCCTTTGCCATCATGTACCATGGAGCTGCAAGCTCTACATCTTTTCAGAAAACAAACATGACTGACAGCAATCCTTATACAGAAAAGCTGAAGCAAACCATGCTTTGAAGGATTTTCTGTAGGGATTCATAATAGCATGGAGTTAAAAGACAGAAAATAGGTTCTTTGGAGCATAAGATCGTAAAATGCTAATTTCAGTGACACAGTGGTGGACTGAGTAAATATAGAAAGGATTTATTATGAAGCTCTTTAGTGTTGTTGGCACTAACGGCATATTGCTGGGCAACATTATATTGCCAAAATCCAGGAAATAGCACAAACATTGAACCACTGTATTTTCAATGACAATAATGACTGAAGCTTTGGTATTGGTTGGCATCCCCACAAAAGGCACATGTTGGCATGTTCAGGAATGTAAATGATAGATCTGCTGCTTGAAGTTTATAATTATTTAATCAAACCCAGACTGCAGAACCTGGAGGGACACCGTGTATCCTTAAAGGAGAGGAACGAGGGAGAAAGAGAGAGAGAAAGAAAGGAAAGTCATACTTTACAAATGACGGAATGTATTGGTCCTCTGGGTGTGCCCACCAGGCATCTGGGACTGCTGCAGAGTTCGTGGGTGATCCTTCCTGCTCGCCACATCACCATGTATTTAAGTAGCCCTTCAGAAAACAAATTGCCGACAATCTCTTTTATGTGCTGATGGAAGTCAGATCAATTATCTCCATTTCCTTTCATGGAAGAAAGAAAATCTACAGATCAGGACAGGAAACCACTCATTTGATGAACTATTTCTACACTACTGTACACAGACACACAACCTCCCTCCTTCCCTCCTGCAAACAGACACGCACAGAGCTACAAGGCCTCTCTCTTCTAGACACACACACAGAGGCACATTATTTTCAGCTCACATTTCACGTTTAGATTACTATTATGGAATTTCAAGAAGACTTATTTTGTTTCCATTTCATGCTTAAAAAAAAAAAAAAAAGAGATAATGAACATTCCGTTTTGAGAAATAAATCTCCGTGCACTCTGTGTTCTGGCTGTAAGAGCCTGAGTAGCAGAGCTCTTCTATGTTCCCAGCCTGGGCTTTGCTGCCGACTCAGTTTTCAATTTAGTTGTAGCATGATGGAAAAAGAAAAAAGTCTTTCAAAAGCAGTAATTGTGTGTTTCTGGGGACAGAGAACAAATTACTAAATCAAATTAGCATTACATTTCATTCCTAGACCCTAGGAGATTCAAGGATTTACATAATATACTTTCTTAAATTACATTGTTAGTGTAAACATTAAGATTCTGCACAAAATCCCTGAGAAGTGATGCAGCGTGAGCTGATGTCGTCATGCAATGTTTAAAAAAAGAAAAAAAAATGGGAAGAAGTGCCTTAGCTCCACATATAAACACGATTGCACTATTTTTAAAAATAAACTTCAGGATTTAATTATATTCAGAATAATATAATGTCATTAATCCATTTACTCTGTATGCTAGGAATACTTAAATTGTTTTTTCCTTTCCTGTCTTCACAGATGAAAATATTTGCTGTAGGGTATTCCTGGCTGTTGAAGATGAAATCCAGGCCCCACGTACGGCTGTGGAAGAGTTACTATGGATTTCAATGGGGTCACCATTCGACTCCAAAAGGCAATTTTTTGAACGCAATTGACTTATACCAATAAAGGTTCTCAATATTACTCTGCTTCCCACCCCAGATTTTCATGCCTAGTGACCTTCTCCATATTCATATCACCAAATGACCTGTAATTCTCTCACACTTTGTTGATTTCTTTTTTAGAACACTAATTTAGGGCCAAGTTTGCATGTGGGGCTCCACAGCCCATTACTCCCCCATGGGTAGCTGTGCTCTCACAGGCTGCCACAACCAGCCAGTGACACCAGGCTGCTGCCAGCTCGAATTTTAAAATTCACTCTGACAAAAAAAAAAGCTGCAGTGATCAAAATAAAATAAAAAAAATGACTTCCCAGTCTGGAGCATGTGCATTTGATAATTAATCAGAGTATAATGCAGAGAATGTTACTGTTAATTTTATAAGTTTCAGGTTCGCCAGAGCTGCAAATCGTAACAGGGGAGAGAAACTAAAATTGCATTTGTCTCCTAAGACCATATAAAGGATACTCAGTACTGTTGTAGTTGTTGGATTAGAGCTACCCATTTGAGAAGTTAAGCCACAACAACATAAAGAAATGCACAACTTACATTTAAATCTTTATAGTTAAAAATGACTTGAAAAGCAGTGCAAAACAAAGACAGCACTGAAACATACATGAGTCAAAAAGCTTCGTAATCTTAAAAAAATTATTGTAGTGTTGGGTTTTTACATTGGCCCATGCAGTTCTGTCAATCCTAGAATGCTCTGTTTGTGTTTTCTATGTTTCATACAACAAATGCTCCCCACAAATTTGTGCAATGATACGTAGTATATTCAGGAAAACTAATTACTGAAGAAGAGTAGAAAGGAAAGTTATCTCAAAAGCCAGAGGGATAGGAATATTTTATATAATGAGAGCTCACAGTCCAAACACTATTTTTTATTTAATCTAGCTGTGCATAGAAGCCTATCATTTAAAAAGAAATATTAATTGGAAAAATAAACTCAGCAGCTGAAAGATATACAAAAACATATGCAAATTGTGAAACATAAAGTTGCAGGCATTTTAAAACTATTTTACTAACAGTAATTATGAACGGTGCATTTAGAGTGGTAGCATACTATGCTACCTTCTACTGTCTGGCAAATGGGCATTTATATTAAAAGAGAATTAGGGAAAAATAGTCAATGACCTCTTCTTCTTATATTTTCTTTTAGGTTTCTTTTCTTGACAAGGAATGTGAAATTTCCATTTAAATTTCCTGGAGTTTGTCTGTTTGTCAGCACCAAAGCTATCTCTGTGATTTACAGGTTTTGCATTTAATGATTTTCTCAAACAAAATGAAAAATTTTCTGTTTTAGTTTTCCTTTTGAAATCTTCAGTACTAACATCAGATTTTAAATGAAATACATGACAAGTGAAAGATGTTGTGTTGATTTTTCAATTCAGAGTTCTTCTGAAAAATAAATTAATTATTTATAAAACCCCAAATAAACCAAAACAGGATCACTTGAGAAAGCCTTCACTCACTGAGTAATTTGTAAGGATCAGCTGGACAGGTGAAGGAATATTTACGATATCTGATTATACTCATATGAAAGACATAACCTATGCACCTTTTTTTTCACTTGTTTTTCAAAATATTTCATTTCCTGCTAAATATCCTGACTGCTCTGCTTGTCTGCTGTTCTTTCTCAAAGCCGGAATTTTCAAGTGAGGCAGATCCATTACCCAAATCCTCATCCTCTCTGCAGCTGATCCCAAAGCCAGAGCAATCAAGGGGAGACCACGTGTGAAGCTCAGACATTCCACCTGTTTGTGCAGGCGCTGCTTCCCTGAAACCGAAGGAACCACATCACTCCAGCAGGACACTACACACAGGGTGGTTTTCACTGGCATTTCAAAACTGGCTCTATTTCTCAACACGCCTAAGTTTCAGCATTTGAATCATGTAGAACATGTATTTTGCATATCAATAGGTTCATTACTAATAATATATCAGACCTCAATGCTGAAAACTAGCTAAGTGTTAGGTAGCACTAGTTAAGCATTAATACAAATCCAGAGAACTTGGATTTAGTTATTAGCTCACTTTTGTTCCAAAAATGTATTTCCATCTCAACATTTCCTTTTTTCTTTCTTACATTTCTGAAATGACCTTGTTCTTTCCCAAATGCTATTGCAGTCTGTGCCATAGAACAGCAAAGGGCAGGATCATGGGCTGTTTTTTATCAAAAAAGGTACAGACATGCCTTTGGTGGAAAAGGTGTGAGCATTGGGCAGTACAAACATACTCCTTTACTTAGGCCAAGCCATGCACATGCCCCTGGCATGGCCTTTGGAAGTGTCTCAAATACAGAGTGTAACTAAAAGTGCGGTACTGCTCTGATTGCTCATTGGAAATGCTTTGCTACCTGCTTGGAATAAGCCCTGTTGACAAATTGAATGCTACTGAATGAGCCAGTTTGCACAGCCAACCCTTGGAGATTCTGGCTATGCTCTTGCTCTGGAAGGTAGCAGAGCACGGAACTGAGCAACCCAACACTGTAATGCCCATGATATCTGGGAATATCCAGAACCCTGGGAAGATAGATTTATGCCTGGGAGGACAGGATGTGCAAAGCATTTAAAAATCATAGAAGGTTGCTCTTAAAACCAGAAAAATACCAAAATTGTCTGTGAAGTCCTATATAATTCTATTCAGCACAATTTTCCATTATGTTTGAAAACCTGGTAATAGTTAAGCAGCCTACCTAAGGAAAAAAAATTACTTTTCTGCAAGTGGAAGCACTGACAAGATTACAGCAGCTGGGTGTCTATTACCCTAAGCTACATTGTACAGAGCTAAAATGGATCTTTGTACAGAAAACTAATCATGGTGGAAGAGAAAAATTGGGTTCATTAACAAACCCTGTCACTGAAAAGTCAAATAATTTTTCACTCTTTAGTTGAGTCCAATTACAGAGATATTGCTAGAATTTTTTTTTCTATGACAGAGAGCTTTGACAGAGGTTTTTCTTTTTTGGCACTTTGCTTATTGCTCACGCACATTGCACCCATTGCTGAGAGGAGATTAACACCTGTTCCTGTTTTAACAGAAAATGATGGATGGTGCCATTACTGGCACAACTCTCTGTGAACAAAATTAACGTTGCATGCATTAACTTCGTAGTTACAGCAATTACCACAATTACTTTTGAATCATAGCTTGCACAGACCTTGCACCAAAGCTGTTCAGCTGTGAACAACCACCCACCCGTTTTCTTAGAGAGGGTTGGAGGCAAAATGCAAGCTTGCTCCATGACTCCCTCGAGCCAAGGGAAAGCTAGTAAGAACCCCCACCTCCTTTTGCTGTCTCAGCTAGAGATTTTCATAACACTCCTCTCAAATATATAAAAGGTTCTCACATTTCATTTTATAGCTACATTTGACTCAAATGTGAAATGGGTATTTATAAAGCCTGAGTCAAATCTCCAGTGCTTATC